>CALSUK010000007.1:0-21007 GCA_943789525.1 Agriphila geniculea
ATAGGCAGTTGTTCTTCCTTTTTTTTGAAGGTAACCCTTCAAGCCGGGGGGGAAATGGCGACCGTGACAGGACCATCACTGGTTGTGCGTAAGCGCCTCAGGAAATGGTTGTGCGTAAGCGATAAAAAGATAGAATTAAATGGACTGTATAATTTAGGATAAGAAAGCTATTCTGAAATTTAATAGTTACGCGATCAGTCGACAAAAAAGGTTGTGAAGGAAAATTTGGCACCTGGATAGCGGGCGGGAAGCTGCAGCCGCTGGTTGAGGTGTCGTTGGAGGGCCCTCGGTTCTGCAGGTTTTCTCACTTCACTGCACCGTTCACAATTAACAGTTTGCTGAATGTTTCAGGATTACGACGTGGAATTTCCAATAAATGCGAAAATTAGCGATGCGCGCGCGTGGTAGGTTTGCGGCCATATATCAACACACACTTGAATGTTCGAGAGAAAACGAGGCGTTGCGGTCGCAACTTTACGTCGCTAGATGGCGCGATATGTGCGGGAGATAGGAATATGGAAATAAAGGGCGGGATGTCGACAAATTTAAATTAAAGAAATTCAAATCGGTTCAATCCATCACTTGGCGCAACCATTTCCCCCCCGGCTTGAAGGGTTACCTTCAAAAAAAAAGGAAGAACAACTGCCTATATAGTTGCTTCAAAGCTAAATGCTAACTAAACTATAATGCTATCAAACTAAACTAAGCTAAACCTAATCGAACAAGCTAAATTATGGATGTTGTTGAAGTTACTGTTGATTAGGCAAAGGACAAAGACGAATAACTGGTCGTAAGTACGAGCCAGTTGCGGTTTTAACTCGAACTATACGGGTGATCCCATTTGACCCAGGGAAAACTTCCTCTACTACCCCAAGCGGCCAATGTAACGGAGGTATGTTTTCAGTTAAAATAACCACGACAGTACCGACAGTAATAGGGTTCGATGGAGTATTCCATTTCTGACGTGACTGTAGCGTATGCAAATAATCTGTTCTCCAACGCCTCCAAAACGATTGAACGAGCTTATCCAATAAAGCGTGACGCGAGAGAAGATGAAGTCGATCTTCCTCTATTTCTAACGCGGGCAAATATTTTAACGGTGTCACATTTAAAAAGTGCGCTGGAGTCAGTGCAAGCGGCTCCGAGGGATCACTAGACAAGGTTCTACAAAGAGGACGCGTGTTCATAACGGCCTCGACTTGAGTGAGCACGGTGCTCAGCTCTTCAAACGTAAGAATCTGCTCACCTATAACGCGAAACAGATGCGACTTTAAACTTTTGATGTTAGCTTCCCAGTTGCCACCAAAGTGGCTTGCGGCGGGCGTATTGAACGACCACTCAATGCGGTTTTCAGCTAATACGTGGGCGAATTCCGTGTTAAAATGCTTCGAGCGCAAAAAATTATGTAGTTCAGAAAGGCTACGACGAGCTCCGACGTAATTCGTGCCGTTGTCCGAATACATTCGAGATACGGAACCCCGACGCGACAAGAATCTTTTAAATGCAGCCATGAAGCACGGCGTGCTCAAATCACTAGCTAATTCAATATGAACGGCGCGAGTCGTCATACAAATGAAAAGACAAACATACGCTTTCGTGGAGCGTATACCACGACCGCGATGAACTGTCACCCGGAATGGGCCCCCGTAATCCGTGCCTGTGTGTACGAACGCTTTAGCAGCCTGAACGACACGACAAGAACGATGGTCGGCCATTTCGGGCGCGATTGACTTCGGGCGAAGTTTGAAACACGGAATACATCTATGAACTATCGAACGAATCAACTTGCGTGCGGAAAGAATCCAGTATTTCTGGCGCAAAATCGACATTAATAAATCTGGACCTGCGTGACAATTCACCTTATGGTGATATTCGACTAAAAGATCAACGATATGATCCTTGCGCGGGACAACTATAGGATGCATTTGATCGTAGTTCAATTCAGACTGGCTCAAGCGACCACCAACTCGAATGAGGCCATCCTTCAAAAAAGGTTTCAAATGTTGAAAAGCGCGGCTACAAGGTTTATTTAATTCTAAATTTCTAATTTCAGACGAAAAATAAAATCGCTGAAGTTCACGAAGTACAATTAACTCAGCCTTGTTCAAGTCAGAGGCGGTAACGTACTTGCGACGCGGAAGGATTTTCAAAAAGCGACAAATAAAAACGACACTACGTAAAAGAATCGACCACGATGAAACACGACTAGCCAACGCTAAAATAGTCGATCTTTCGGCGGGCGGTGCGGTAGCAACTAAAGAGGTTTTCTTTTCCTCTGGTGGTGTGGACACTGTGGCGGGGTTGAAAGGACAAATAGGCCATTCGTCAGGTGGGGTTCGGCACCAGGAAGAGCCATGAAACCACAATGGATGATTCAAAATTTGTGCAGGTGTTAACCCACGAGACAAACAATCGGCGGGGTTGTCTGTACCTGAGATGTGATAAAAGTTTTGCGGCGCCAATTCCGACTGAATTTTTGCCACCCTATTTGCGACGAATGTATCCCAACGATGGGGTGAAGAATGTGTCCAACACAAAGCTACGGTTGAGTCCGAAAATGCGAAAATTCTATCTATATTTATGCGGTTGCGACAACTATTAACGATTGAACTTACAAGCTGGGCTAGAAGCAATATAGCGCACAGCTCGAGACGAGCGAGAGAAACTACTTTACTAGGGGCTACTTTAGATTTAGCGCTGATGAGGTGCAGTGAAATATCGTCACCATTACGGACGTGGAAGTACACAACACCCCCATACGCTTTCTCGCTAGCGTCTGCGAAACCTAAAATTGTTACAATACTATTATTTGAGATGCCAACATGGCGCGGTATTCTAATTTGCTCGAGCAAAGGAAGCTCGGCTCTAAAGCGGTCCCACAGTTTAAGAATGTGGTCAGGAGGAGTGTCGTCCCAGTCACAGTTGGACAGCCAAAGTTCTTTTATAAGAAGCTTTGCATACAAGACGACAGGTGCTACAAATCCCATAACATCCCATATGCGTGCGATACACGACAATATGGTGCGCTTAGTACAGGTTGACGGTGTAGGGCAAACTTTCAAACTAAACATGTCGGACGAAGGTGACCAACACAAACCGAGAACCTTGTGCGTATCATTACCATCAAACTCCTTGACAGTTGACAAGCGATGCGTCGGTGGAATCGAATCCAAGACCGATTGCGAATTACTATTCCATTTTACGAGATCAAAATTACCAGCCTTCATGAGATCAATTACTTCAGCCGCAGTTGCGACAGCTTGATTTTCGCTCTGCACAGAATAAATATAGTCGTCCATATACAAACCGGTTTCTACAGTCTCCTTAGCCTTCGGGTATTTGTCCCCCTCATCGGCGGCGAGCTGCTTGACAGTGCGAAGAGCGTGGAAGGGGCTGGATTTAAGTCCAAAACAAACGCGATTAAATTCGTAAACCTGTAAAGGCTCCTGCGGTGAAAATCTATACAAAATGCGTTGGAATCGGCGATCCGATTCGCGAACACCAATACAAAGAAACATTTGTCTAATGTCGGCTGAAAGCGCGACAGCGAATAAGCGAAAGTTAACTATAATTTCAAACAAATTGCCTTGGAGATTTTGCCCACTATGTAAAATATCGTTTACCGAAACATTCGAACTAGTTTTGGCGCTGCCATCTAAGACAACGCGCAACTTGGTGGTTAGTTTATCCTCACGGATAACTCCATGGTGCGGTATGATATACGAAGGAGCATGCTGCGTTCCTTCAGCTTCGGGAGGCGCGGGTCTAATAAAGCCCTTATCCAAATATTCGATTATTACATTATCGTAAGCCTCCTTCAACTTTGGAGATGCTTGCATTTTTCGTTCTAAACAAAAGAAGCGTTTTTCGGCTGACTGAAACGAATCTCCAAGCGAATTAACATCACCCTTAAAGGGGAGTGCGACAATATAACGACCATCACTATCGCGAGTAGTAGTGCGGCTATAAAACTCTTCACAAAGTTTATCATCAGGGCTGACAACAGGAGGTACATTCACCTCTTCCATCTCCCAGAATTTACGGACGGTGGAGTCCAGCGGCTCGGCGGCGCAACAATATGACACTGTCGAGTTATAATCTAAACAAGCGGGTGCGGAACCAACAACAACAAAACCAAGAACCGTCTCTAATGCGAGCGGCGCGGGGTGCGACGAGTGACCTTGAACCTTATGCTGCAACAGGAGGTGCGGGAAAATCGAAGCGCCAACTAACAAATCAATATCTCCTGGAACGGCGTAAGTATCATCGGCCAAAGGCAAATCTCTAAAATTAGTCAATAATGCGGTATTGACTGCGACAGTCGGTAAAAGTTCGGTAACTTTATCGACAACTAACGAATCCATCGAAAAACTAACGCTATAATTAAAACGCGAGTGGAATTTAATTCCTACAGAACCTTGAACGGCTTTAGTGGAACCCCCAATACCTTTCACAACGTTACAGGCAGGGCGGTTATTTATATGCAAACCAAGACGACTACAACAATTTTTACTAATAAAATTACTTTGAGATGCACTATCTAAAAGTGCGCGTACACTATGTCCCCTACCATGCGAATCGTAAACAATAACTCGAGCGGTTGCGAGGAGTACCGTAGTAGGGCTTGTGTGCAAACTCGATAACGAGGAGCACAAAGCAACATCATCGTTCGGCTGGAGACGTGCGGGCCGCGCGGCAGTGGCGCCGCCGTCGCTGGGCGCGGACGGAGACGAAAACACGCGAGCGCACTCCGAGTCGCGGCCCAACGGCGCGGGCGGCTGTGACGTCACAGCGAGCGGACTACGGCTAGGCATGGCGGCGGCGGGTGCATTGCTAACTACAAGCGAATTATTTCCATTAACGTGCGAAGTTCCGACTGTGTTTAAATTGGATGCGGCATTATTATTTTCGAAGTGTAATAATGAATGGTGTTTACCATTACACTTGCGACAAAAATGATTCGAATTACAAGATGAGACACGATGTTTCTCACTGAGACAATTAATACATAAATTATTAGCACGAACAAATTTATAGCGATCGCCAGGGGTGAGCTTATTGAACTCCGAACATTTATAAAGTTGGTCGTGGTGACCCTGACACAAAGAACATTTTTTCGAATGCGATGCTTGCGAAGTTGCGGGTTCGAAATTAACAAAAGAATGCGTAGACTTCGTTGCTGGCTTATTATTACGATTATTAGGACTATTTTTCGTAACTCCATGGTTTAACGAAGTTCGTTGCAAAATTCTAATATGTTGACGAACGAAAGTTTCTAAATCGTCGAACTTAGGTATTTGATAGCCACGTCTATCCATTTCAAATAAGCGAACGGTTTCAGAATCTAATTTCTTTAACCCAATATACAAAAACAAAAAATCACAGAGGTCATCGACCTTGAGATTCTTAAGCGCGCGAACAGCTGATGCAAAGGTATCTAGGAATTTTTCTAAATCGTGTTCATTGCAGGAAGAACTATTTTTCAAATTAAATATTTGATCTAAATAAGCGGTTGTTACTAAACGTTTATCTTCGTATTTGACCTTCAAAGTATTCAAAATCAAACTATAATTTTCGGCGCAAAGCGTTATTCCCGCGTAAACGGTTTTTGCTTTCCCGGTGAGTTTACTGACTAAATAATGTAATTTTTCGTGATCCGATAACGAATTATTTTTATGAATTGTGTTTTCAAAACTAGCGAAAAATAAAGGCCAATTTTTAATATCGCCATCAAATTCGGGAATTTGAAGGGAAGGTAATTTAGGTCGGTCCCGTTTTAACAGATCAAAACCGGCTAACCCGGGTTTCGACTCGGTATCTACTACGGGCGCTTGCAATAACTTAGCGACACGTTTTATTTTACAAATTAAATCTTCGAATGATGACATGGCGTCATAGCTTACTAAGAACTCGGGATTTAATTCTAATTCAACGGAGTTTATTTTATCGAGTACATTTTCGAAATCTAAGCGTAATGTATCTACGGTTTCTACCGAGGATAAAAATAAATCTTTCGTTGATTCATCGGCGATCCGCGATGAATAATCAGAAATCAATTGCATACGCTTAAAAAGACTATCCTTTTTAGCATGTAATATTTTTAACAGTGTCTCCGGAGGCATTTTCGGAGGCATTGTCAAACAACAAACTAACTAAAATGCTAAACTAACGAACGATCAAAATGGAAGCGGTGAAGAACAGCGACGCGAGCGAGCGTAGGTAGGTACTTAGTGCGGACGAACTATACCTACCCGCGCACAAAATATATTACTATGCGGTACGGCCGAAACTACGAATTATTATGCGAAATAAAGTATCTAAATGCGTACATTCCTTATGGAATGAAAACTATAGTGCGTTTATTCCCTATGGAATAAAAACTAATGCGATTCTATGACTAAATATTGCGAAATACGACTACTACCTATGCGTTTATTCCCTATGGAATAAAAAACGAATGCGATTTTATGATGAACTATTGTGAAATTTGCGAACTATAGGTAACTATAGGTACTACGAACTAAAGAACGGATCAAAATCCGGATCGCATGGACCAGGAAATGGTTGTGCGTAAGCGATAAAAAGATAGAATTAAATGGACTGTATAATTTAGGATAAGAAAGCTATTCTGAAATTTAATAGTTACGCGATCAGTCGACAAAAAAGGTTGTGAAGGAAAATTTGGCACCTGGATAGCGGGCGGGAAGCTGCAGCCGCTGGTTGAGGTGTCGTTGGAGGGCCCTCGGTTCTGCAGGTTTTCTCACTTCACTGCACCGTTCACAATTAACAGTTTGCTGAATGTTTCAGGATTACGACGTGGAATTTCCAATAAATGCGAAAATTAGCGATGCGCGCGCGTGGTAGGTTTGCGGCCATATATCAACACACACTTGAATGTTCGAGAGAAAACGAGGCGTTGCGGTTGCAACTTTACGTCGCTAGATGGCGCGATATGTGCGGGAGATAGGAATATGGAAATAAAGGGCGGGATGTCGACAAATTTAAATTAAAGAAATTCAAATCGGTTCAATCCATCACTTGGCGCAACCATTTCCCCCCCGGCTTGAAGGGTTACCTTCAAAAAAAAAGGAAGAACAACTGCCTATATAGTTGCTTCAAAGCTAAATGCTAACTAAACTATAATGCTATCAAACTAAACTAAGCTAAACCTAATCGAACAAGCTAAATTATGGATGTTGTTGAAGTTACTGTTGATTAGGCAAAGGACAAAGACGAATAACTGGTCGTAAGTACGAGCCAGTTGCGGTTTTAACTCGAACTATACGGGTGATCCCATTTGACCCAGGGAAAACTTCCTCTACTACCCCAAGCGGCCAATGTAACGGAGGGATGTTTTCAGTTAAAATAACCACGACAGTACCGACAGTAATAGGGTTCGATGGAGTATTCCATTTCTGACGTGACTGTAGCGTATGCAAATAACCTGTTCTCCAACGCCTCCAAAACGATTGAACGAGCTTATCCAATAAAGCGTGACGCGAGAGAAGATGAAGTCGATCTTCCTCTATTTCTAACGCGGGCAAATATTTTAACGGTGTCACATTTAAAAAGTGCGCTGGAGTCAGTGCAAGCGGCTCCGAGGGATCACTAGACAAGGTTCTACAAAGAGGACGCGTGTTCATAACGGCCTCGACTTGAGTGAGCACGGTGCTCAGCTCTTCAAACGTAAGAATCTGCTCACCTATAACGCGAAACAGATGCGACTTTAAACTTTTGATGTTAGCTTCCCAGTTGCCACCAAAGTGGCTTGCGGCGGGCGTATTGAACGACCACTCAATGCGGTTTTCAGCTAATACGTGGGCGAATTCCGTGTTAAAATGCTTCGAGCGCAAAAAAATATGTAGTTCAGAAAGGCTACGACGAGCTCCGACGTAATTCGTGCCGTTGTCCGAATACATTCGAGATACGGAACCCCGACGCGACAAGAATCTTTTAAATGCAGCCATGAAGCACGGCGTGCTCAAATCACTAGCTAATTCAATATGAACGGCGCGAGTCGTCATACAAATGAAAAGACAAACATACGCTTTCGTGGAGCGTATACCACGACCGCGATGAACTGTCACCCGGAATGGGCCCCCGTAATCCGTGCCTGTGTGTACGAACGCTTTAGCAGCCTGAACGACACGACAAGAACGATGGTCGGCCATTTCGGGCGTGATTGACTGCGGGCGAAGTTTCAAACACGGAATACATCTATGAACTATCGAACGAATCAACTTGCGTGCGGAAAGAATCCAGTATTTCTGGCGCAAAATCGACATTAATAAATCTGGACCTGCGTGACAATTCACCTTATGGTGATATTCGACTAAAAGATCAACGATATGATCCTTGCGCGGGACAACTATAGGATGCATTTGATCGTAGTTCAATTCAGACTGGCTCAAGCGACCACCAACTCGAATGAGGCCATCCTTCAAAAAAGGTTTCAAATGTTGAAAAGCGCGGCTACAAGGTTTATTTAATTCTAAATTTCTAATTTCAGACGAAAAATAAAATCGCTGAAGTTCACGAAGTACAATTAACTCAGCCTTGTTCAAGTCAGAGGCGGTAACGTACTTGCGACGCGGAAGGATTTTCAAAAAGCGACAAATAAAAACGACACTACGTAAAAGAATCGACCACGATGAAACACGACTAGCCAACGCTAAAATAGTCGATCTTTCGGCGGGCGGTGCGGTAGCAACTAAAGAGGTTTTCTTTTCCTCTGGTGGTGTGGACACTGTGGCGGGGTTGAAAGGACAAATAGGCCATTCGTCAGGTGGGGTTCGGCACCAGGAAGAGCCATGAAACCACAATGGATGATTCAAAATTTGTGCAGGTGTTAACCCACGAGACAAACAATCGGCGGGGTTGTCTGTACCTGAGATGTGATAAAAGTTTTGCGGCGCCAATTCCGACTGAATTTTTGCCACCCTATTTGCGACGAATGTATCCCAACGATGGGGTGAAGAATGTGTCCAACACAAAGCTACGGTTGAGTCCGAAAATGCGAAAATTCTATCTATATTTATGCGGTTGCGACAACTATTAACGATTGAACTTACAAGCTGGGCTAGAAGCAATATAGCGCACAGCTCGAGACGAGCGAGAGAAACTACTTTACTAGGGGCTACTTTAGATTTAGCGCTGATGAGGTGCAGTGAAATATCGTCACCATTACGGACGTGGAAGTACACAACACCCCCATACGCTTTCTCGCTAGCGTCTGCGAAACCTAAAATTGTTACAATACTATTATTTGAGATGCCAACATGGCGCGGTATTCTAATTTGCTCGAGCAAAGGAAGCTCGGCTCTAAAGCGGTCCCACAGTTTAAGAATGTGGTCAGGAGGAGTGTCGTCCCAGTCACAGTTGGACAGCCAAAGTTCTTTTATAAGAAGCTTTGCATACAAGACGACAGGTGCTACAAATCCCATAACATCCCATATGCGTGCGATACACGACAATATGGTGCGCTTAGTACAGGTTGACGGTGTAGGGCAAACTTTCAAACTAAACATGTCGGACGAAGGTGACCAACACAAACCGAGAACCTTGTGCGTATCATTACCATCAAACTCCTTGACAGTTGACAAGCGATGCGTCGGTGGAATCGAATCCAAGACCGATTGCGAATTACTATTCCATTTTACGAGATCAAAATTACCAGCCTTCATGAGATCAATTACTTCAGCCGCAGTTGCGACAGCTTGATTTTCGCTCTGCACAGAATAAATATAGTCGTCCATATACAAACCGGTTTCTACAGTCTCCTTAGCCTTCGGGTATTTGTCCCCCTCATCGGCGGCGAGCTGCTTGACAGTGCGAAGAGCGTGGAAGGGGCTGGATTTAAGTCCAAAACAAACGCGATTAAATTCGTAAACCTGTAAAGGCTCCTGCGGTGAAAATTTATACAAAATGCGTTGGAATCGGCGATCCGATTCGCGAACACCAATACAAAGAAACATTTGTCTAATGTCGGCTGAAAGCGCGACAGCGAATAAGCGAAAGTTAACTATAATTTCAAACAAATTGCCTTGGAGATTTTGCCCACTATGTAAAATATCGTTTACCGAAACATTCGAACTAGTTTTGGCGCTGCCATCTAAGACAACGCGCAACTTGGTGGTTAGTTTATCCTCACGGATAACTCCATGGTGCGGTATGATATACGAAGGAGCATGCTGCGTTCCTTCAGCTTCGGGAGGCGCGGGTCTAATAAAGCCCTTATCCAAATATTCGATTATTACATTATCGTAAGCCTCCTTCAACTTTGGAGATGCTTGCATTTTTCGTTCTAAACAAAAGAAGCGTTTTTCGGCTGACTGAAACGAATCTCCAAGCGAATTAACATCACCCTTAAAGGGGAGTGCGACAATATAACGACCATCACTATCGCGAGTAGTAGTGCGGCTATAAAACTCTTCACAAAGTTTATCATCAGGGCTGACAACAGGAGGTACATTCACCTCTTCCATCTCCCAGAATTTACGGACGGTGGAGTCCAGCGGCTCGGCGGCGCAACAATATGACACTGTCGAGTTATAATCTAAACAAGCGGGTGCGGAACCAACAACAACAAAACCAAGAACCGTCTCTAATGCGAGCGGCGCGGGGTGCGACGAGTGACCTTGAACCTTATGCTGCAACAGGAGGTGCGGGAAAATCGAAGCGCCAACTAACAAATCAATATCTCCTGGAACGGCGTAAGTATCATCGGCCAAAGGCAAATCTCTAAAATTAGTCAATAATGCGGTATTGACTGCGACAGTCGGTAAAAGTTCGGTAACTTTATCGACAACTAACGAATCCATCGAAAAACTAACGCTATAATTAAAACGCGAGTGGAATTTAATTCCTACAGAACCTTGAACGGCTTTAGTGGAACCCCCAATACCTTTCACAACGTTACAGGCAGGGCGGTTATTTATATGCAAACCAAGACGACTACAACAATTTTTACTAATAAAATTACTTTGAGATGCACTATCTAAAAGTGCGCGTACACTATGTCCCCTACCATGCGAATCGTAAACAATAACTCGAGCGGTTGCGAGGAGTACCGTAGTAGGGCTTGTGTGCAAACTCGATAACGAGGAGCACAAAGCAACATCATCGTTCGGCTGGAGACGTGCGGGCCGCGCGGCAGTGGCGCCGCCGTCGCTGGGCGCGGACGGAGACGAAAACACGCGAGCGCACTCCGAGTCGCGGCCCAACGGCGCGGGCGGCTGTGACGTCACAGCGAGCGGACTACGGCTAGGCATGGCGGCGGCGGGTGCATTGCTAACTACAAGCGAATTATTTCCATTAACGTGCGAAGTTCCGACTGTGTTTAAATTGGATGCGGCATTATTATTTTCGAAGTGTAATAATGAATGGTGTTTACCATTACACTTGCGACAAAAATGATTCGAATTACAAGATGAGACACGATGTTTCTCACTGAGACAATTAATACATAAATTATTAGCACGAACAAATTTATAGCGATCGCCAGGGGTGAGCTTATTGAACTCCGAACATTTATAAAGTTGGTCGTGGTGACCCTGACACAAAGAACATTTTTTCGAATGCGATGCTTGCGAAGTTGCGGGTTCGAAATTAACAAAAGAATGCGTAGACTTCGTTGCTGGCTTATTATTACGATTATTAGGACTATTTTTCGTAACTCCATGGTTTAACGAAGTTCGTTGCAAAATTCTAATATGTTGACGAACGAAAGTTTCTAAATCGTCGAACTTAGGTATTTGATAGCCACGTCTATCCATTTCAAATAAGCGAACGGTTTCAGAATCTAATTTCTTTAACCCAATATACAAAAACAAAAAATCACAGAGGTCATCGACCTTGAGATTCTTAAGCGCGCGAACAGCTGATGCAAAGGTATCTAGGAATTTTTCTAAATCGTGTTCATTGCAGGAAGAACTATTTTTCAAATTAAATATTTGATCTAAATAAGCGGTTGTTACTAAACGTTTATCTTCGTATTTGACCTTCAAAGTATTCAAAATCAAACTATAATTTTCGGCGCAAAGCGTTATTCCCGCGTAAACGGTTTTTGCTTTCCCGGTGAGTTTACTGACTAAATAATGTAATTTTTCGTGATCCGATAACGAATTATTTTTATGAATTGTGTTTTCAAAACTAGCGAAAAATAAAGGCCAATTTTTAATATCGCCATCAAATTCGGGAATTTGAAGGGAAGGTAATTTAGGTCGGTCCCGTTTTAACAGATCAAAACCGGCTAACCCGGGTTTCGACTCGGTATCTACTACGGGCGCTTGCAATAACTTAGCGACACGTTTTATTTTACAAATTAAATCTTCGAATGATGACATGGCGTCATAGCTTACTAAGAACTCGGGATTTAATTCTAATTCAACGGAGTTTATTTTATCGAGTACATTTTCGAAATCTAAGCGTAATGTATCTACGGTTTCTACCGAGGATAAAAATAAATCTTTCGTTGATTCATCGGCGATCCGCGATGAATAATCAGAAATCAATTGCATACGCTTAAAAAGACTATCCTTTTTAGCATGTAATATTTTTAACAGTGTCTCCGGAGGCATTTTCGGAGGCATTGTCAAACAACAAACTAACTAAAATGCTAAACTAACGAACGATCAAAATGGAAGCGGTGAAGAACAGCGACGCGAGCGAGCGTAGGTAGGTACTTAGTGCGGACGAACTATACCTACCCGCGCACAAAATATATTACTATGCGGTACGGCCGAAACTACGAATTATTATGCGAAATAAAGTATCTAAATGCGTACATTCCTTATGGAATGAAAACTATAGTGCGTTTATTCCCTATGGAATAAAAACTAATGCGATTCTATGACTAAATATTGCGAAATACGACTACTACCTATGCGTTTATTCCCTATGGAATAAAAAACGAATGCGATTTTATGATGAACTATTGCGAAATTTGCGAACTATAGGTAACTATAGGTACTACGAACTAAAGAACGGATCAAAATCCGGATCGCATGGACCAGGAAATGGTTGTGCGTAAGCGATAAAAAGATAGAATTAAATGGACTGTATAATTTAGGATAAGAAAGCTATTCTGAAATTTAATAGTTACGCGATCAGTCGACAAAAAAGGTTGTGAAGGAAAATTTGGCACCTGGATAGCGGGCGGGAAGCTGCAGCCGCTGGTTGAGGTGTCGTTGGAGGGCCCTCGGTTCTGCAGGTTTTCTCACTTCACTGCACCGTTCACAATTAACAGTTTGCTGAATGTTTCAGGATTACGACGTGGAATTTCCAATAAATGCGAAAATTAGCGATGCGCGCGCGTGGTAGGTTTGCGGCCATATATCAACACACACTTGAATGTTCGAGAGAAAACGAGGCGTTGCGGTCGCAACTTTACGTCGCTAGATGGCGCGATATGTGCGGGAGATAGGAATATGGAAATAAAGGGCGGGATGTCGACAAATTTAAATTAAAGAAATTCAAATCGGTTCAATCCATCACTTGGCGCAACCAGTCACAGAGTATTAAGTCTATGATTTCACCGAAGAGATCGCTGCTATTAGTTCCATTTTCAAAATTAGCGCGTTACTGGTGATACAAGTGTTTACTTCTTAAAATGACGCGACGCCATTTTCAACGTGTCCCGTAGAAAGAGAGGGGGAGCCGCCAGCTGTCTACTCTCCATCCATCACAACCGTCTTACGCATTTTCGATCAGCCACGTGGTTCTTACTGACGCAAGTTTAGCATTTTTTCCCCATTACAAATAAAACCAGTCAAGAGCTAGTCGGACTCGCGCACCAAGGGTTCCGTACAATCATAAATATATTTGGATATGTTACTTTAGTAAAGTCTTTAAAAAAGTAGGATAAACCGCGGACAGGTGGTAGGGCGAACAGGCGGCCAGTTAATTTACAAATGTTGAAGATATAAGGGTTAGGCTCACATAATTAAAAACACTACATCATTATTTAAACTTGGATATATTTGGATAACCAACACTAAGCATAAGTTAGAAGATGAAACAAGAAAGCAACATCATTAACCTTGATAGTCACTATATTTTAACGTAACTTTTGTAATAACTAACACTTTAAACTGTATTACTAAAGAAACAACACATGAGACCTCATTATTTAAAGTGAACAATGATTCTAACTAATATTCAATTAATATCCAATAAAACATTACATTGATCATAACGAACGACTTCATTATTCAATCATATTCAATTAATTGCCAATAAAACATCATATTAATCATAATGAACGACTTCATTATTCAAAGAATACAATGATACTATCCAATATTCAATTAATTGCAAATAAACATAACATTTATCATCATGCACAAATTACTAAACGTGACTTCAATCATTTTTAAACTGTAACACTAATAAAACAACACATTTTAAACACATTAATCATAATGGACCCACAATTCTAAACAAGATAAAACATCCTAGACCTTATAGTTATAACCCATTATTCTACAATCAACCAAATAACTAGCACAGTTAACTTATCTTTTAATTCGACGAAGCACAATATCAGACTGGTCTGTTACCCTCTTTCGATTTCACTTTTATTCATTCGTTATTGGCGGGAATTGGCTTTGATAACTTTTTGAACATGACTGGAAATCTCAAAACCATTTCGAGGAATAAGCTTTCGGTACAGTGTCTACTAATTAAATTTAAAAATAATTCTATATTTTTAAAGATATTTATAATAGTTAATAAAAAGCTTTAACCTTCAAATGACGTCATCACATACGGATCCCCCAGCCATAATAAAAAAAAAGAAAAAAGGGCAAAGACAATTTTGACAATGAACTTGGCATTAGGGATGGTGGAAGGTGGAAGTGAAAAAATATCGATATAGGTAATATTTTTCAGAAAAAAATGAGATAAAATGGGATGATGACTAAGTAATGGATTCTAATTTTAAGGTATTGTAAAACATAAAAAATAGCAAAATAAACCCCTACGCGAAATTTTGGCTCGATTTGACGAATTTTACGATGATTTTAAAGACTCAAAAGTAGGAAAAAATCAAAATGCTCCAGTGACAAAATAGTGTCGACTATTAGAATCCATACGTAATTACAAAAAAAAATATTGTAAAAACATCTATCGATTATCATAGTATATCGATGAACTTATCTCGTAATTTTTTCCACATCCCTACTATTAAATGTTTGTAAATAGAAATAAAGTATGCACATATTTTCACAATGTTTATTATGTTATCCTGCAAATTTATCAGTCCACAAGCAATCGTTACAATTCCATTCATGTAGCCTACATCCAAAATAGACACAATACATACAATACATTTCGCAATTTGGGTAGATTGGGCGTGTCAATTTTTACAAAGTTTTTCAGCTGAGTTTCCACTGGTAAGCATTTTTATTATAATTTTACCACCTCAAAAATTATTGCGGCAAATTAAGAAGGTAGGTTAGAACCGTCACAACTGGATTAAATGAATAAAATAGATGAAATATTAACTATAACTTATTTGTTTACAAACAACCATAAAGTCATTATGACAGGTAATGACACTTGGCCGTTCTTTTTCTATAAGTAGATGGCAAAGGTTTTCCTTCTTAAACTTTCATGCCACTAATGACGTCATTCCGGTTGACCATATGCGCTTTACAAATAAATTTATAAAAAAATAAATACGGGACCAAATCTTAAAATATTCAAATTAGTTTCATAAATTGGCCTAATCTGTAGTAAAAAAATATAAAAAAAATACCTTTTATTTTTTAACCAAAGCCAATTGCAACTAGGGCTTCCACTCTCGGACCTATTTCACAATCTCGGGATCGAGACGAGACTATATGGCTGACTCTCGGGACTCTCGAAATTTCGAGACTCTCGAAATGATAATATGACGCATTTTTTATGATAGATAGGCAAGCGCTTGCGCGATATCATGCCTGACTGATGGTAAGCGATGACGTGATTTACGATGGAACGCGCTTGCCTAGAAGATACCTAATCACTCGCGACTTGAAGGCCCCCAGATTGTTTATGTCGGGAAACACAGACTTATGCAAAGAGTTCCACTCTCTGGCGGTACGGATGATAAAATTTGAAGCAAAATGCTAATTCGTATCTCTGGTCGTCCGATGGAACAAAGGAGATGCGGAATTAGGTTGTGCACTACCACCTTACACTTGCTGAAATTAACCCCATAAAAACCTTGCGAACTTGCGTCTATGCTCGAGACTTCGAAGCTTATTACAGAAAAGATTATCGTTGCCGATGAGCTTCCTGGTCCTCCGCTTAAAGGGTTCAAGCGTCTGGAGCTCGTTTTTGGCGGAGCCATCCCAAAGATGACAGCAGTACTCCATACACGATCGAACTTGCGCTTGGTATAGAATGAGCAGCTGTTCCGGCGTGAAGTAAAGTTTTTTCTCACCTTTGCGAAAATGCTAAGCTTTTTAGATGCCAATTGTACTTTATTCCAATTACTAGCGACCCGCCCTCGCTTCGCTTTGGTGTAGTGTGAAATTTGACACCATGTATTATACATATAAACCTTCCTCTTG
Source organism: Agriphila geniculea (assembly GCA_943789525.1). Lineage (NCBI taxonomy): Eukaryota > Metazoa > Arthropoda > Insecta > Lepidoptera > Crambidae > Agriphila > Agriphila geniculea. The sequence goes on from CALSUK010000007.1 coordinate 16,557, forward strand.
AATCACTCTATCTATTAAAAAAACCGCATCGAATGTCGTTGCTTGGAAAGATTTAAGAAAACATAGGGATATAGGGACTAGGGACAGAGAAAGCAACTTTGTTTTATACTATGTAGTGATAGTGATACTTTGTTCTCGATGAAAGAGCCAAAATTGAGTGTTAGAGTCAATGATATGCCGAGAAGGTATAGTTGTTCTGTTCAGTAATCGGCAAATCGGCACGGATACACCTCGGAAAGTGACTCAGGTCGAAACTACTCCCTTTAGCAGATAACAGACACGCCTGGCTTTTTGATGGATTGAACCTGCCTGACCTGATTGGCATCGCCCCATTCGGAGACTGCCTGCAGTGACAGGTTCGTGTTCTGACCATCGCCTCCCTAAGACACTGGGCTTGTTTTGCACTGACGCGAGCATCGGATATTTTGCTCTCTACAACGGTGTTGTCATCTGCGTACCCCAAAATACCGGATATTAGCAGGTCATTAATATGCAGCAGGTGTTCCTGTTTAGTCCACCCTTGAGGGACCAATCCCTGACTCCGGCATTGATAGCCAACGGTCCGAATGAGTAGCCATCAATGACAACTCGAATCGACCGATCCCTCTGGAAGTCCGATATCCAGACACAAAACCGGTGGGAAGTCCGGCAATAAGACTATCATGCCTCACCCTGTCAAAAGCCTTCGAGTTATCAAGAGTAACAGCGAGCGCCTCTCCATACCTCTCGATGGCTTCTCTCCATTTGCAAGTGGTGTACTTATGCTAGAAGATCTCCAGTGGAACGGTTTCGGCGAAACCCGTATTAATGGTCACTGAGGAGGTCGTTTGCTTCTGGATACGACAGGAGCCTATGGTTTAGTACATGTTCCTTTATCTTACAGGAAAATATATCAGAATTGAATTAAATTGAAGGACGATGAAAACAAAAATTCTGATCTTAGATGTAAGATCGTATTATGTTTGTTTGTTTGTTCTATTTATTTTAAAATTTTCACGTTTGTTTGTTCTGTTTATCTTAAAAAGGACACGTTATAATATAACTACTTATTAACACGCGCAACACGCAACTTTATATGAAATATTATGTAGATTACACACCCCCTTACTAATAAAGATTTTATAGCAGATGTATTGTTACACAATGGTTACTCTATGTCAAACTATTTAAATTTGACATTAAAAAGAAAGGAACAAAACACTGTGTAACTACACATCTGTTATACAATTTTTATTAGTAAGGGGGCTAGAGTTTGAATAACTCTCGAAAATCTCGAAAATCCCGAGACTGGAAACTAAAACTCTCGGGACCAAATATTATTCGAGACTCTCGGGAAATCGAGACTCTCGAATCCCGGGATGGAAGCCCTAATTGCAACCGCCTCCCGCCATTACTAACCACAGTCAACATCACATCCATTTTATTTAATAACAACTGTAAAATATGAATTTCCAAGAAACTATGCATAACACATTTTAAAATGGATAGTAAGAATTATTGAAATAGTATTACGCTAATATATGAGCTTAATTACCTGTATAAATTTGACAAATAAACTTTGTTGTAAAACCAAATACACTTCCATTAATTTACATACTTGTAATGTATTACTTTACATTTTTACACTACATTTTGATTACTCACTAAGCTTAAATATATATTTCGAATTAAATAATCATAAATCATATTAATTACACAAATATTTTGCCATTTTAGTATGAATATGTTACGCCATGTTCATCACAAATCTTAACCATAGCTGCTTATGGTGACTGAAAAACGTTTCATCCACTCCACATTGCAAACTGTTTATATTACTAAGTAGGAACTTATTCTTAAGTTATTGTGCGCTTTTATAATTCCCAACGGCCCGGCACGGCACCGCCCGGCAGCCGTCTAACGGCACAACAGGGAAGTGAAATGTATGGAATCATATGGAGACGCTTTTATATTTCCTCAACGGCACCGGCAAACCGTGCCGTGCCGGGCCGTGCCGGCCAAATCCTACGCTGCCGTCGAACTTTTACGATGTAGTGCGTAGCTACAAGGATTCATATGTGTGAGTGTGAGTCCAGAGCAAAGAATATACAACGTGTATAAAGGGCACAACCAGTATATTAGCGTAATATCGTTAATGTGTTGTTGATGGTATGCCATGTACCTACCTATGTATGATTGTGGAAACAAACAACATCAAAATCAACAAATAGGTAATATTCCGACAAACAGTTATTTCGATACTGGTCGGAAAGATATCTAGGTACTTACAGCGGTGGGAACACCTTTAATAGGGGACTTACTAAAGTTAAATATTGTTACCTATCTCAACAAATAATTACCTAGATATTACTAAGTAGGTAGTTACCTACTTAATTAAATAATGTGTTGTGTAGATACCTACCTATCTTGGTAAGTAGGTACGTAATGAAAACCAGCTACATGTAATATATTCTTTGATTTTTAAAAGATTTATGTATCATTTAAGTAAGTACCTACTACCTACCTACATTGTAATATAATCATTAAACAACGTGTAACAAAAGGGGGGTATATATCCCTATATAAAATGTTGGCGGCAAATTCAAATTTTCTATGGAGAGTTCAAAATTTGTATTTTCGATTTGAAATCTTTTTCTGTTGGAAGTGTTCAGATTCACGAGTACATTGACTTCCTTTCGAGTTGATACCTCCTTTCTGTTACACGTTGTATAATTGGTAAACTATTATTTTATGAAATAATTATAAAGATAATAGGTAATAATAAAATAATAAAATAAATTTATTCACTTCTTACAAGGTTTTAGAACTTTTAAGAATTTTTACATTTCATAATAATTTAATACGTATTTTTCTTATCCTTGTGAGAGTCTGATAAGGATAGATAACAAATATCTAGAGAGAGAGAAGGTCAACTTTTTTTCTTTATATTATTCTAAAGTAAAAAGTAGGTACCACGACACTACTGTACATTGTACAAATAGTAACTTCTTCGCTATGAGTGTTCTGTGTTGAACATCCAACGGCCGGCAACGGCAGAAATTATAAAAGCGTCTTTCGGCGTCGCCGCTGCCGTGCCGAGCCGTGCCGTGCCGGGCCGTGCCGTGCCGGGCCGTCGAGAATTATAAAAGCGCACATTAGTACGGCAAATAGTAGTTATATTAGAACCAGCCACCAATTATTATTGTAGTATTAGGTCGCCATCTCTTGGCCGATAGTGGAACAATTTTTTTTTCTTAGGTCAGGATTCTTAGGTCAATGCCATCTGTTGACTAGTAGTCGAACTAAAGAATTTTTGTTTGTTTTTTGAATTTCTAAAAAGGTGTGCTATATTGAGACATCGTTTTATTTTTCCTGTAATCTTTATATAAACTGCTATCACATAGAATTATTTCAGATTTTTTTCTTTGTAATCTTCGGAGATAAAGGGGGGAACGGTTTTTTTTACATTTTTCATCATAAGTCGAAAACTATGCGGCTTAAAAAAAGAAAAATGATTGAATACGTGCAAATAGCGCTGTTTCATATGATACCCCACATGCCCTAGTAGCCCCATTTCAAATTATTAAGACCCCTTTTCAGTCCCTGTTGAATAAAAGAGTTTTTTTTTTATTTCTTATTTGCAAAATAGTTGGGTAAATGTCATATTAAACTATTCCTAATTTCAAGTTGATACTTATTGATCAGTAGTTCTCGAGATATCTAACTGTGACAGACAAACAGACAGACAGACTGAGTCTCACCATTAGGGTTCCTTTTTTACCATTTTGATACGTAACCCTAAAAAGCATACAAAGCCGCTAAAGAAGTTTTCACTTCAAAAAATATTCATTCTTTGCTTGTTACTAAGAAGTCACGGAACTGGATAGTGATGGAAGTTTGTGTTACTCTCGGAATGCCAGACGCCAGACCTTGTTTCCATAGTCAATGTCAATGTTGCAGAACGTGACGCGGGACATGTCCGCAACATGTCTCCTAATGTACGAGTATTCGAGACTTTAAGTTAGTATGAGCATTTCTTCTTCTTCTTCTTATTTTTGTTTTGGCAATCTACTTTCCTCTTGGAAGTAATTTTGCCAGTGTCAAGTGTTGAATATTTCAGTGATAGATTAAAATGCGGGTGCATCGCATTCCAATGCTGCTTGGAGCATTTGGCACCAAGTATATCAAGACAGTTTACTTGGTAAGTTCTGCCGAGGTAGCCACCACTACAGTAAAAGTCTCGGCTTCACACAACCAAGATCGCGCCTATTTCAATTATCCCACATATTGTTCAGTTGCGTAGACACTTGTACCACAAAACTGCACCAATTTTAAGACACATAATATCCACTATGAATCAATTTGCAAATAATTAAGATAGACACCGAACCGAACTTGACAAATGGCGCCAAAAAACTCCGTATGAGCATTTACTTACGTAGCTTTATGATTCGGACGCATTCATGACTACG
>CALSUK010000008.1:0-20713 GCA_943789525.1 Agriphila geniculea
AAAACGTGTTCAAGCAATTTATACTTAGTTCCACCTGGACCGAAGGACCAGGGGGCCTATTTTTGAATCACTGGCGAATTTTGAAAACAAGTCTATGAAATACCCAATCAAAAACCCTTTTAACGGTAAGAGGCTCATGAAATACCCAATCAAAACCCCTTTAACGGTAAGTGGTTCTGGGGCTCTATTTTTGAATCGCTCGGCTGGCGTCGAGCGCTCTTTTCTACTGATTTTCGTTCAACATTTGACTCAAATGTATGGAGGTTGAGTTAAATGTCGAACGAAAATCAGTAGAAACGAACGCTCGACACCAGCTGAGCGATTCAAAAATAGGGCCCCAGAACCGCTTACCGTTAAAGGGGTTTTCATTGGGTATTTCATGAACCGTTTACCGTTAAAAGGGTTTTTGATTGGGTATTTCATAGACTTTTTTTCAAAAACCCTATCAATACGGTAAGCATAACGTCGACTAACCCTATCGAAAGGGAAACCCTATCATTTGGTAAGTTTTTTATTAAGGTTTCCCTATCAATTGGGTTAACCAAAAAAGAGGTTTTCCGGTCGCTGTTAGCGAGCGAAACGATCAACGCATCAAAGTTACTTTGTTTGTATGAAAATTAAATTGTTTTTCTAATTATCCATATACATATTTAACATTATACATTGGGTCTTATTGTATGTCTCTAGTTAAGAAGCTATGTGTTCAAAGCCCTGTAAATTTTGGTAATCTTTATTTAATTTTAATTGTATTAGGTAGTCTATTCTTTAATATTAGTAAAGTCATGTTACGTGTGGTAATAAAAAGTTAATTTTCTTTAAAGAAGGTGTTACAGTTATTTTATCAAGTAAATCACTTATAATTTTAGGTCTTCTTTGTTTCATTAAAATAAATGTAAGGACATCAGATAATGGTATTGAAATTAGCTTTGTAAATTGGCTTATTATATTCGTTGTGTTTTTGGATGAGTTGTTTAATGGTGATGTGATATATTGTATTGTAGTTTTTCCTGAGCCCAGCCTGTTTGATTAGTTGATTTTCATCAAGATTACCAGATACCATAAATAAATAAAAATAAATATTATTTATAGTAATGCCTTTGCAAAGACTTTGTATGTGTTTGAAATCAGTGATATGGGCTTGTAGTTTCCTATTTTCTTCCTTGATCCATTCTTATGTAAGAGTATTATGTGTGACTCTGCCCATTGTCTAGGTATAATAACCGTGCGTAGTATTTCGTTGAAAACTTTAGCCAGTATTGGCCCCATCTCTTCCGCAATACCTCTTAAGAGTTCGTTAGGAATTTGGTCAGGTCAAAACTATTAATGAAACAATTATAACTCAGATATTCATGGTTTTTTGTTGAGAACATTTTAGCTTTATATTTTAGTTGCGTTGTAATTATGGTAAAAACAATTGTATAATAGACCTTAACTGAACGTTTTGTTGGCTTTTCTAGTGTTAAAATTGATGAAAATAAAGAATGGCAAAAAAAGTTTTTACTAAAAAATACGATTTTATACTGTTTAAAAATCCAAGCTGAGTAAATGTACAATTTTGGGCGCGCTTTGATAGTGTATGATTATTTTAAACGTTTGAAATAGTGACGCAGAAGTAGTTTTGAGGCAGAAACAATTAGGAATTGGCCGTAAGAGCACATTGAATATCTCACTCCATACAAAAAAAAATCAAAGTATTTTTTTCCGACCAATCTATTCATTTTAGTCAAAAATGGCTTAAGACATTTTTTTCATCATAATAAAGAACTATCGATTAGTATTTTTAAAAATACAATTTGCCGAAAAAAATATTTTGTTATAACTTGCGCGCGTCATAGCTCTGAAATGCAACCACTGAGAGCCGGCAGATCACATCATTTCAGTTACGGAGACGCCATACTTTGAATAGGTACTAAAACTGACCATTTCTCTGATCGTTTTTTTTCATAACAATCAAGCCTCTTATAATCGCTGTAACTCGAAGTTGCAACTACTGAGAGCAGGCAGACCGACATCATTCACATTAGGGGACCACTCTTTGACCCATGAAAAAGCATCTAACCTTTTCCTTGATCGTTACCAAAAATCCCGTGACCGCTTAGACTAACTGTGATCCATCGCCATAGAGTAAATTTTAACCATGGAAAGTAATTTGTATGGAATGTTCAATATTTTACTTTCCATGGTTAAATTTACTCTATGGCGCTGGGCCACAGTATTTACCGAGCGTGTAGCCGATGCCTATAAATCTAGATTCTATAATCTGGATTGATACAGTGAATTACGATCCATGGCGATCCGGAATATCGATACAAGGCACCCGGATCGAACATCTTTATTGACGCTAAAACCGGAAGTGGGGGGGAGGAGGGGATGGGGGATGAGCGGTGGCACAGGCATGGCAAGACCTCTCCATACTCACGCGCGGGTGTGTGGATTCGATTCAAATCAGTTCCACACTACGCACACTGCTTCGCGGGAGGTTTGGGGCTTTTCGCGCGCGTGTTTAGAGATGCCTTAAGGTGGGGAGGGGACTCATATAGTCGCAGATACACAAGCGGCCGGCGTGCACTTAAAAATTTGCCTATTGTCCCGTTTTTTCAAAGTTTTTTTAGGCTTTCTCTACAAATAAGCGTCTTGCGTATACAATGATAGTTCTTAAATACAACCACTGAGAGCCGGCAGACCAACTTGTTTCACACGTGGAGATACTATACTTTGAATAGGTACTAAAACTGACCATTTCCCGTGTCGTTTTTTTTTCGTAACAATGACGTGACTTTTGCACGTCATAGCTCAGAAATGCAACCACTATGAGCTGGCAGACCAACTTGCTTCATCTGCAGAGACGACATACTTTGAATATATACTAAAACTACCCATTTCTCTGATCGTTTTTTTTTCGTCACAATGAAGCCTCTTGTAAGCGCTATAACTCGAAGTTGCAACCACTGAGAGCAGGCAGACCGAGCTCTTTCACATTAGGGGACCACTCTACAACCCATAAAAATAAATCTAATCTTTTCCTTGATCGTTACCAAAAATCCCATGACCGCTTAGACTATTATGATATTTTGTTTGCATTTTTAAGTTTAAGTTCACAAATGATACTTGTCATGCATGCGTGATATCATTAGGGACCTATGATATTTTGCAAATACAACTAGGGTTGCCAACTTTTTTTTGCATCAAATATAGTATTTTCAAGATTTTTAGTGTAAAAATATAGTAGATGGCGAAAAAGTCCAAAAAAATATAGTAGGTTGCCGTTTTGTATGAAGGATTTTAAAGAAGTTGCATTTTTCATACTTAAAACATTTTCATAATTTATTTAATAACCCTAAACAAAAGTTTTTAATCTCAATTTTTTGTAGCTTTTGTTTAATTTTTTCACTTGAAAAAATATAGTAGTTTTACCTACTATATATTTTTACAAAAAATATAGTAGGCGAGCCCTCAATATAGTAGGATACTATATTATATAGTAGGGTTGGCAACCCTAAATACAACTAATGTGGTGTCATAGGAATCTGACAGTAAAATAATTATTTTTAGCACAAAATTAGAAAACATGGACCGTAGGCGCACTTTGCCGACAAATCGGGTAAGTGCGCCTGGTATTAATAAAACGCAGTAATGAAGCATTAGAATAAGAACATACACATATTATTTTGAAAAAACAAGCAACAAAACGCATAATATATATTTTTTTCTCATAGCCACATTCTAGAAGAGGTTAATGGTTAAGAGGTTAATGGTATTCAAACCAAATTTCGGCTAAGTGCACCATACAATCTTAAATCAGAGGCTGTGTTTTTTTTATAAATAGTGATAATCGAGTTTAAAGTATATTTTTTTATGGAATACAATGCTGAGGAACTATTTGATATCATTATTAAAAAGAGACTAAGATAAGGTTTGTAACCTCTGAATTGCGGCAAAGTGCGCCATATAAAAAGTCAGTATGGCGCGCTTCCCCAACTGTTCAAATATGAAGTTAAAATATTTAACTTGCAAAAAATTTAAAAAAATTACTAGATAGGAGTGAAATAAACTCAGAATCTTAAAGCAAAATATTAAAATTGTGCGTATGTGCACAATTTTAATATGTTGCTTTAAGATTCACTCGTTTATCGATCGAAACACTATTACTTGAGTTTTATGATGATGATGATCACACCCATAGTCATCTCTGCTCAGCACTTTGAATGACAGTGAAAATAAAATGGCGGATTTCTCAAGAACGCGTGACGAGAGCCATCTGTGACTATTATCAAAAACTAAGATTTAGTTTGAAGCATGGATGTAAGATGTCACTACTAGTATCCCATCGGCAGTTTTCTATATATTTGTGGTGGGTTCACTTGCCCGCTAGGTGCACTTGGGGGGGCCATCCATCAATTACGTCACACGAATTTCATGGTTTTTGACCCCCTCCCCCGTCCTTATCACAGCTGGTCACATTTGTGAGACCCCCCTCCCTAGAGTGAGAGTGACGTCACATATTTTGCATCTTGAAAAAATAATTGAATTAAAAAACAGTTCAGAAATTTGTTTTATTTCAATTTAAATGATTTTGAAATTTGACGTCACGAAATTAAGGACCCCCTCCCACCCCCTTGTCACACGTTGTCACATTTCGTCGACCTCCTCCCTACCCCTTAACGTGTGACGTAATTTATGGATGGCCCCTTGGCCCCGGTAACCTTATATATTTTGTGAGTTATTTATGTTAAAAACTGTTTTTTGGTAATGGTAACCCCGACACTATTATAGTAACACCAACACGTTTCATTAGGTGCGATAATGATTAATCGGTGCCGCCGTGGTGTTCTACCAAAATGTACTAAAAAGCGTAAAGTTGGATCTCCAGTTTTAGTTTTTAAAATTTAGTTTTTAAAATATTCAACAAAATCGACTAAGCAACACACAGGATTTTGTTTTACAGCTTTAGAGCCGAAATTAAAGAAGTGTGCATATTATTATGTCGTAGCAAGACAGTAAAATGGACCGACCAATCGGTATTCGTGTGTTTTCCGTGTTCTGCCAATTGACTGTCAATGTCATATCATAATATTATTCATGATGACATTCGTTTATTTTTATGTTCCCAAGCCACAGATTATCAATGACAAAGATTTCCTTTTCATCGATTTACTTTCGATTTTACAAACTCGATTGTAATAGCTTACATATCAGAGTAGAGCTGTAGGTATGCACAGTTTCGTTAGACTGTGAGGCCGCGACCTTCACCAGATCGTTGGTCCATCTTGTCAAAAGCCTACCCACAGAGCGTCGTTTGGTGCGCGGTCGCCATTCCAGAACCTTTCCGCCCCAACGGACATCGGTTCTTCTCGCTATGTGTCCAGCCTACTGCCATGCCATTTCAGCTGAGCGATCCTTCGAGCGATGTTGGAATTATTTATGATTTTGACGTGTTTGCATATAAAGTGGCGCCCTCAATTTTCGTTAAGTCTTTAGGGTCAAGCCAAGGAAATTATAAGTACTCCGTAAGTATTTATTTAGTGCGTGATTTATAAAAAAAGTTTTGAATTATCGTATTAAAAATAACTACAATTAGTTTTTTCCAACTTCAGTATTTAATCATAAGTAGGCCGATATTATCGAATATCGATATTTAGCGGAATCGATAAAAATATCGATATTGGAAACACCTTGCGCCTGCCTCGGCCCTATTCCTTATTTTTTTAACGAAAGCAAAAGAATCTAGATCCATCGAGCCAAAACATTTGCAGATTAATTAAATAGACCTTTTAGTTAGATAATGTACAAGCATTTAATTTTTTCACTAACCGTCCTATCAGTTTTCGCGAAGATACTTTGATAGGATAGGTACCTATCGTACCTACACCTACTTTCGTTCGTGAAAGGGTGCCATATACCAAATAAACCTGTACATTAATCAGAGTACCTACAACTCTATTTGTTAAATACACAATAAAACAACGTAAAAAAAATATATATAATATGAGAGAGAAGCCCATTTTGTTATCTGAAGTTACAGGAAATTAAATTCCTCAGAGAAGAAATTGTGGGTAAAAGCTAGTGATGAATGAAGTAAAACATATTTAATAAAATAAGTCAGTTTTATTAATGAAATTAACACAAAATGTGGACTAATTGCAGGCAGTCTCAAGTAATGTTTAATTTAATGCTCTTATTATTCTAATGCATTACAATTTTTCAAGCTTTCACCATCTGCGTCCACAAAACAATACAATTCAGTTTGAAATACATTTATGTTCATACCAATTTTTTTGTGTACTATGTTATTTTAGATAGGTAGTTGGTCTTTTATGCTCTAATAAGCTTGAGAATCATTATCATACAATAAAGATGCATGAATGTATGCAACAATAAAACATGAATGTAAGTATGAATGTTACAAAAATAAGAAAACAGTTTACTCTTATACTAACAAGATCAGAACTTAAACATAAGTTTAAAAAACTCCGTTGGAGCATAACATCAAATATTATGTATTTAACTTAACCTAATGAAATACTGCTAGACATGGAAATAGATTAAGCTCTAATATCACATTGAGAAACTAGTTATATTAAATCTATCACTGGTCTAAATTGACTCCAAAGTCTCTCAAATTCATCCCTATATTGAGACACAATTTCTTTTTGAGATGTTACTATAATGTCTTCCCAATTACCATGCAAAGCCTGGTTTGTCCAATTTAAGGAGCCTCCGATAAGTAAGGGTACTGCATGAGCTTCTTCAGATAAAGTGTCCAGAAGACAAAATTTATGATGCATCAAATTAGTAGACTTCATCCATCGTACTGGTACACCCGACTTCTCGAATCTCTTTACAATAGAGCCATTGCAATAAGCCATGTCAGCGTCAATTATCATTCTAATCTTTATACCTCTATAATGGACTTTCATTATAGCATTTGCTAAGTCCATATTAGTGAACACATACATACAAATATCTAAAGAGTATCTTGGAGTACTCAGATAGTACAACAGTCTGTCCATACTTTGCGTGATCATACATCTTGAGTGTTTGCTTTTCTTCAGTATTTTTAGGCCATGCGAGAACATTATCACTTCGTGTATCTCTTTAGACGTATGTTTTCGTTTCTTGCCATAGTAAATGTTGTAAAAATACTTCGAAGCAAATGCAAATGCTGTAATGAGTAACAACGATCTACCAAACAGACTTGAAAAAGCCATGTCAATACTGTGAAAAATATTTCATTGAAACATTTTGCTCACAGATAGGTTCAATTTCCACTTTGGCCAATTCTGTCTCTTCATTTGCTTTTTTTACTTTTTCGAATGTTGTTGTTGTTGATTTGATTTAATAACTTGATAATTAGGTAAAAACTAAAAACTGCTGAACATGAACACAGAACAAAAACACTCAGCTGCTGAATCTGTCTATCTAACATGACAGTGACAGTGACGTCCACAGACGTAATCAGGGTGACCATCTCAAAAATGGCGAATCTGCCCGACACTGGCATAAAATCTGCCAAACCCGACTCCAGAAAATGCCAAAAAAGTGCCTCATACAAAAAACGTTATGATAATTGCGATTTATCATTTTAAACTGTCAAATGACAATGGATTTTGACAGTTGAATGTGGATAAAACGCTATTATAACACGCGATATATGTCATGTTTAGAGGGCTCCTAGTTTATTTTCATTGAGAAATAAAAAAGCTATATATACAAATATTTTTTTTCTGATTTTTATATTGTTTTTTAACACCTGCCAAATAAATGCATAATAAAATATAAAGTAAATAATTAGTGAATAAGACAGAAATTAGAAGTATTTTATATGGAAAAATACTAATATATAAGGTGGTACCGTTTTAACTGTGAAAACTTTAAGGGGTTGTCAGGTGACGTGTTTAGAACACAGTAAAAATAATTAAAAAAATCAGAAAATTATTTTGTTTTTTTTTTTATTTTTATATTTTTTTTTATTATAATTATTATCGTCGTCGATTATTCCGATATTGAAACTAAACAATCACAAAATAATAATAAATACAACAAAATAACTGATTACTATGATATTCCCTCGTTTATGCGATACTCACGCATTATGCGATCCATACGCGGCCGGCCGGCGACGCGGCGCGCTGTGCTGGCCGACAAACAGCTGACGATGTTGTACTACTGTACCTCACTCTCTACGCTACGCACACGTACCTAAAACTGGCTTTCCTACAAACGAATGTTGTTGCCTACGCTTTATAAGGTATCACTACACTAAGTTCGATGACCTTTGCTAAACTCGAACTTAATTAATTGTAAAAAAACGTGAGTAATTGAGTACCTAATAATCTCTGTTACTTCAAATTGGTAAGTGTACTTACATGACCCCAAACAGCTGGTTGATTTTGTTTACACTGCACACTACACAAGAAGGTGATAAGACTGATAAGCTTCCCATCACACTTGACAGGCTTTGGACTTTCAAACTAATGTAGGTACTCAATAAAAACAGTCAGTCTTTTACATAAAATAACTAAAATAAGTTAGGTACCTACCTACTTGGTATTACTTTATTATTACCTACATTCATTTGGCGTGTTTAAAAGTCCATCACCTATTAACAAGTGCTATTTACACTTTAAAAAAACTATCTACAGAACTGCTACATTACACCCATAGACATAGAAAAATTTTCGCTGCGCTCAAGAAGACCAACAAAGCGTGGAAAAGAGAAGTTAACATCATACGGACACGGTCTATGTAAAAAAGAGACAAAGGATCAAGTGACATGTGCCAACATTTTTCAGAGTAAGAGCCCCTAGCGTCCCGCCTAGCAAATGAACAATCACATTTTGTTTAAAATATTTGTTAATCTTTATTAGAATTTAAAATAAAGGTATCGTGGAGCCATGGTGTCTTGTGCTCTAAGTAATGTGATGTGACAAAAAGAAACAATCCAAGTAATCACACTTTTCACAGGTAAATAAGATATTGCCACAAATTTCTCTAAAACCAAATTTCTCTACATTTATTCGTTTATCGACGAAGAAAACAGTATGGAACATAGTTTATTAATTTCCTTTGCCATATATAGTCATATTTTATGAATCTAAGTATTTTTTTTCGTATCTCATATAAAATGTATTGATTCGTTTTCGGATCACCTATTTATTGACATTGTTGTTCTTTGACATTCTATTTCTATGATTACACCAGATCACCACCTCTCTCAATGCACAATAGGATTAGTACGCAGTAGGATTTGTATATCGATGCATAGCTAACACTCTACGCAAACCAAACACAACACAACACGACGAGACTACACACGGAAACAGACTGCAGAGCAGAAAAAATAAGAAGTGCGTGCTGCGTGCGGTCCAACCAAGAGAGAGAAGACGGCAGGCGGGCGGCGGAGGGTTTTGTTTTAGTTTAAAGGTGACTCTACACACTACACGGAATCTCAACTCCTAAAAATAGTTTGTGGACTTCTTTTCGCATACATTACTTAAGCGAATTTTAAATTATTATACTTTACTATCATTGCCATAAAACTACAAAATCGAGTCATCAAAACCATCATTTAATCACAAAAAAGGCAGGAGGTGTGGTTGTGAACTTTAATTAAACGTACCTAATCGAATGATTCTTTACATTGTTAATAGCCATTAAAAAGTAAAAGTAAAATGGGAGATAGATAGTGACACATTTATTTACAATTACAATAACATCCTATTTTATTCATATGTTTTTTCTTTTGTAAACAGTTTTATAACTTAAAAAAATCTCAACAACAACAAAAAGGATGCCCTAGGTACTTCACCTAATAAAATAAATTAACGAGCATGAAGCTAGCGATTTAACAATTTACTTACCTACTCATCAAAAATCAATATCACAAAAACGAAACGTCTGTAGCACCTTTTATCGGTAACTTTTTGGCGCTTTCTTTGTAGATGCGCCGACGACGCGGCATGCACGGGGGGCAGCAAGCAAAGGGTGCCGCCCGCCTTGTCGTCCGCCGCCCGCCGCCCCGCCACAGATTTTGATTTGAGTTGGTGACCTGTCGCACGCGCCGGACGCTTTGTCGTGATATTTCACGCATTTTGCCGATCTTTTAATGTCATGTCACAGAATAATAATAATAGGTACGTGTTTAGGTACACAAAAGCATGGGCCATGGACACGAAGTCTATGAAATGTCGTAACTCGTAACACATAACGTGATGTGATGTGTGAGTGTATTGTACCTACCTACATTATGAATTAGTGTGATAGTTGTCATTAAATTTACGAGTTATTTAGATATTTAGTCTTTCTGTGTGATTATCTTGCATTGATTCTTTTGTGGACAAGTAAAAGGATTTCGAGTACAGACACACTGACTGGTCATGTAATAATGGACATCAATGAACTTTAAAGAGTTTGAGTGCATTGTGATTGTGATGTAATAGTGAAAAGAGTCGGATACGATGTGTGAAGAGAGACCCATTAGAACTGAATACGTTAGTAAGTAATTTACGAAACACGTCATAGGATAAACACCTTAAATTTATGTAATCAAAGGTCATTGAACTTACTTGTTAGACTAGAAATGCAATGGAAAGCGGGATCATGTAATTACAATTACTAATTTAAAGCGACCGTTCATAATACCTACCTAACATACACTTACTTTAATAAAGTTGAGTTTATCAAAGGTCATCGAACTTATTGATTAAACGAATGAACCTTAAAAGCGTAGGTAACATTAATTTGCTAGGAAAGCCATATATTAAGTAGGTAGTAGAATCAGTAGCATATTTCGAAAATTCTAAGGCGTAATACGTACGCGTACGTACGATACGTGTCATCAGCTGCTTGGGTTCATGACCGCGTGCGGTTCGCGCGTGGATGGCATTATGTGTTGGTAAAACAAGAGAACACCATAGTTATTCGATTATTGTTGTATTTATTGTTATTTTGTGGTCATTTAGGTTAAATATCGGAAGAATCGACGACGATAATAATTATAATAAAAAATAAATAAAAATTAAAAAAATATTAAATAATTTTTAGATTTTTTTTTTATTTTTTTTATTGTGTTCTAAACACATCACCTGACTACCCCTTAAAGTTTTCACAGTTAAAACAGTACCACCTTATATAAGTCGTAGGATAATTGTACAAACAGGAATTTTACAAAAATCCTAGTATGATTGTAAAATACCGGATGATTATAATCTAAGACAGATTTTTGCAATCATCCGAGTAATGTTTAGGATTTTTACAAAAATCCGGCGTATCTTAGGTAAATAGAGAATCACCATCTTTTTGCGCGCGCTGATTGGCTGACGTCATCGTTATTGACCGACGGATGCTCTGATTGGCTATTTGTTATTGTTCTGATTATTGTCAAATATTTCTCTAGTGTTTTGTATGAATTTAAAGTTTTTAGGGTTCCGTACCCAAAGGGTTAAAACGGGACCCTACTACTAAGACTCCGCTGTCCGTCTGTCTGTCTGTCACCAGGCTGTATCTCATGAACCGTGATAGCTAGACAGCTGAAATTTTCACAGATGATGTATTTCTGTTGCCGCTACAACAACAAATACTAAAATGAGAATAAAGTAAATATTTAAGGGGGGCTCCCATACAACAAACGTGATTTTTTGCCGTTTTTTGGTATAGAACCCTTCGTGCGCGAGTCCGACTCGCACTTGGCCGGTTTTTTATTTTAAAAAATCTGAGTGCTACATTAATCAAGAGACATTGAAGTGAGTGAATTGGATGTTATACAAGTGCCAGGCTCGATCAGTGCAGACAATTTAAAGGTTATATTTTAAAAATAACATTTCTATACAGAGCTAAAAAAGTTCTATAGCACTTGTCAATATTGTTGTGCAAAACCTAAATGGACTTTCGAGTTAAGTAGGTAATTAATGCTCTTAAAACTTCAATTGAAGAATTAAATTTGGCGAAATTACGAAATAACCCCAAAACCCAACAGCAATATGTTCTGACCAATCAGACTGAAGTTGTTATAAACCGTCTCTTAGATTATCCAATCAGCATTCAAGTTCACGATTTTCCTAAACATACTAGGATTTTTACAAAGATCCTAAAAATTACTCGGACGATTGTGAAAATTCATCTTAGATTTCAATTATCCGGTTCTTTACAATCGTCCTAGGATTTTG
Organism: Agriphila geniculea; assembly: GCA_943789525.1. NCBI lineage: Eukaryota > Metazoa > Arthropoda > Insecta > Lepidoptera > Crambidae > Agriphila > Agriphila geniculea. The sequence goes on from CALSUK010000008.1 coordinate 12,165, forward strand.
TAAAGATCCGGTTTAAGCTTCGTACAGACTGAGGCGAGCGAATCGCGCCAGATTCGCTCGCGCCGATTGCGTCAGCTAACTTGTATCCATGGACGTGTTCACATTGGCGCGAATAGTCGCACGAGTTGCAGCAAAAACGCGAATCGGCCGCGAATAGGGTTGGGTAAATTTCACGAAAAATTTCGGTCTGTGAAATATTTAGAATAAATTTCATTTTAGTTTGAAATATTTCAGTTTAGAGTGAAATTTATTTTTAAGTTTCATCTGACCTAAATAAAACAAAATTACATGCATTTCGTTAATATATCAACATAATTATAGAACAAAACAATAAACAAATAAGTTAGCTTAAATTACGAATAGCTTTGGCTATTTTACAACTTTTAAATTTTTAATAACAAAATATACAATGTCTGTTTCGATTGTCGGCCACGATGGCGTAGAAGAAAGACGACTTCATCAACATTAGAAGGAATATGTAGAAAACTAACAATAAAAGTCGCAAAGTAGGACTAATATTCAGAAAATTGTAAGTTTAACCGTGGCCGCGCGGTCGAAACGTGGAGAACCGCGCGGCCACGCAGTTCTCTCAAACGGAGCTTTATAGAGGTCCCATTCTCTTTTATAATCCCTGATACGATTAGGTAAAAATAGTAGACAGTATAAATAAAGCCCTAAGGTTTGGATTTCACGACCTACAGAAAAACGTGGTCGTAAAGTCCAAACATTAGGGCTTTACTTATACTGTCTTAATTATCTACGGAATCGTATCTGCGATTAGCAAAAATAATGGAACCTCTACTGAGCTCCGTTTGAGAGAACTGCGTGGCCGCGAGGTCCTCCACGTTTCAACCGCGCGGTCATGGTTAGACTTTCTGAATATTGAACCTACAAATTTGCGACTTTCATTGTTAATTTTTATACATATTCCTTCGTAATGTTGAGGTAGTCGTTTTTCATCTACGACACCGTGGCCGAGCAATCGAAACCCCTTTTTCCTCACTGCTCACGAGGTCTTTCAAAGCACATAGTAGGTTAGATATATTATTTGGTTACGTGCTGTTTGGTACTTACTAAACAGCTGCGCATAGCTACCAAATAATATACTTATATTATTTGGTAGCTATGCGCAGCTAGATGGCGCTTCTAATTTTGAATACTTATTTTTGGAAATGGGTGATATTTTTGATATATTTCAACTAGCTCGACTTAAAAAATCTATAATATCATAGAACTGCGCGCAAAATTTCACGAGAATCGGTTGAGAAATGGGACCTGTGGGGGTATTACAACCTCTTAAAACTTGCCAGGTTTATGAATTGCTATAGGTATCTCTTTCTCACTGTATGGCGAATAAAAGAGATAGATTGATATCCAGTCAGAAAACTACCAGGAAATAAGAGGTCATAATATGGCCCCTGTAGAGGAGAACAGACAGCTAGAAAGTCAGACTAAAATATGTTTATGTATATATCTCCTCCATTTTGAAGAATTAAAAAAAACTGGCTCGACAGTAAAATTCTATATAATTTTCGGACGTGTCCACAAAATTTGACAAGAATCAGTTGAGAAATGCGCCTGTAGAGGAGAACAAACAGTGCTGGAATGGCGGACAGAAATGTTTCTTTTCCATATCTCTGCCATGAAAAATTTTGAAAAACAGGCTCGACAATAAAATTCTATATAATTTTCGAACCTGCCCATAAAATTTCACGGGAATCGGTTAAGAAATGTGACTTGTAGAGGAGAACAAACAGCGCCGGAAAACTGGACTGAAATATGTTTCTTTTACATATCTCCACCATTTAGAAAAAAATCGAAAAACAGGCTACAAAAAAAATGTTTATGTTGTAGGCAAACGCCGAAGCTCAGGCACTCCTAGGTTTGTCTAGTCAAACCTCAGGTTTGACAAGAAGCCTTAGTCAAAGCCCAAAATAAAATCGTGTTTCGGCTTAAAGCCCAAAATAAAATCGTGTATCGTCTTAAATTCCTAACCTATCACGTGTCCAATAGGAGTAACGCAGACTCTTTGACTAAACTTAACCTCAAGATTATGAAAAACATCATTCATTTCCGATGTGATATTTAGTCAAAGCTGCCTTACTCCTGTAAGTCACGTGATAGATTAGAAATTTAAGACAATCGCGAAGCGCAGCGGAGCATTCATCTTAAATTTCGTGGTTAGTTTCTTTTAAACAGACAACAGAATTTTTTGTTTACAGGAAGATTGTTAATTTAGTTAAATTTTCACTCTACAGAATGTGTTTTTCATAGTTGTACAAACAAAATATCAAATGCTGTCCCTAATTTAAGCGTGACTTAACCTCGATTTGATCGTATTGAGTTTCGGCTTTCGACTGCCCAAGTTAGTCTCTCCTAGGTTTGGCCATAAATTCGTCAGGCAAAAGCCAAAATATGCCATTGGTTTTGGATTTTGACTAAGCCTTCTTGTCAAACCTAAGGTTTGACTAGGCAAACCTAAGAGCGCCGGGACTTCGGGGTTTGACTATAACAGTTATATAATTTTCGACCCTGCTCACAAAATTTAACAAGAATCGGTTGAGAAATGCGACATGAGGCGGTATTATGACCTCTTATTTCCTGGTAGTTTTCTGACTAGTTATCAATCTATCTCTTTTATTTGCTATACAGCGAGAAAGAGATGTAACTATAGCAATTCATAAACCTGGCAAGTTTTAAGAGGTTGTAATACCCCCCCCCCCCCCTGTACAGGAGAACAACAGCGCCGAAAAGCCGGACTGAAACATGTTCTTTTACATATCTCCGCAATTTTGAGAAATTTCGAAAAACTGGCTCGACCATAAAATTCTATATAATTTTCCAACCTGCTCACAAAATTTCACGAGAATCGGTTGAGAAATGCGACCTGTAACCTATAGAGGAGAACAAACGGACAGCAGGAAGGACATACGAAAGAATTGTTGCCCAAGCTGAAGCAGAGACGCTTCGCTCGCGCTTCGCGCTCGCTCGGTCAATTACCTAAGCCTTTAAATTTCATTTAATACGTTAAAATAGTAAACTAATTCAGAAAATAAGGGATTTCTAATACTGGAAATAAATTTCACTCAAAAGTGAAATATTTCGACCCGTTTTGAAAGATTTCATAAATATCATATAAATTTAATTTTCATTTCATTGAAATTTTCACTGGACCCATCCCTAGCCGCGAATCGCGCGCGAATCGCGCGATAGGGTTGCGTTCCAAGTGCAACCAAAGATCTAACGGCGCGTTCCAAACATTAGAGCTTGACGTTCGATTTACACAACTTTCCCGTTCCAAACGTCAGAGCATTGCAACTTCTTAAGATATTTGTATACGTAACTGGAAAAACCCCGGACGGGGCGGGAAAAACATCGTTTCTTTCATACAAAATGTATAGGAGCATGCGTACGTAGCGGAGGCAGGAGTGACAGGGCCCGGACGTGGAACGCACGGGACGGAAAATACCCCGTCGGTCGGCGGTACGTCACCACCCCGTGCCTGCCTGAAAATATAAAATTAGCTGCATAGATAGTGTTTTATTTAATTAAGTTGTTTTCACAACACTACCACGTTACTATCACGTCAACTGTCGCGACTTACTTATGTTATGACACATGAGTAAAGAAAAGAACCAGAGACAAAGCTTCTTAAGAACGTGAAATTCAAACTTGCAACTAACAAAACAAATGATGCCCTGACATTGTCCACTGGCTGCAGTTGTCAAAACAGGTTCTTTCCGGTTTTTCCGCGTACGCGACAAGCGACCAGTGGACACGCAGTCGCAGGCAGACATGCCCCGCGTGCTTGTAGAAGTGCAACCGATTCACGCGGTTGTATGAAGTTTTGTCTCTGGTCCTCCTTCTCTTTACTCATGTGCTTATGATGTCGGTGCACTGTCCGTCCTTGTCATCGTGTTATGATATGACAAGAACGGATAGAGCATTGCTATCACTTTGGCTATCGCTTTGAGATAGGCGGTCTAGCTGCCGTCCCCGTTCCGTCCGGCAGCCAGACCGCCTATCCCAAAGCGATAGCCAAAGCGAAATCGATAGCTATACTCTATCCGTCCTTGTCATATCATTACACGATGACAAGGACGGACAGTGCACTGACATTTGAAAGCTTTTTAAGCAAGGCGGTAGGCTTGCTGGATTACAATGGTTTACATGGTTAAAAATTACTCTATAGCGATCGATGACTCAAAGATTTGTCTGACAGAATGCGTCCAATGACGCGCGCGATTCGCTCGCCTCAGTGTGGGAGGCTACGCGAGCGAGCGAATCGCGTAGATTCGCGTCCCACATGGCGCGAGCGAATTCGCCTCAGTCTGTACGAAGCTTTATACGATTATCCTACGACACATACAAGTGTATTTAAAATAAAAAAATCCTTGAAATCTGCCAAATTCTGTCACTTTTTTGAATCGTCAACTTATTCTGCCACAGCTAAAAGGAGACGGTAAAGAAGTGGTAGTCTAAAACCGCCAACAATGAAAAGTATACCATTTAAAAGCTAATTTATGCTATATCATTAACGATTTATTCCAACTTTTTATTTACTCCCGTTTTATTTAAAATAGGAGGACCGAGTCACTAGTGACATCGTCGAATTTTTTCGGTAGCTCAGCGGTCAGAGCATTGGACCGGATATCCAAAGGTCGCGGGTTCGATTCCCGTCTGAGTATTGATCTGGTGCGAGTCGTATTTTTTCTAGTATATTATTTAGTATTGTTTAAAAATAGCATTGTAAATGCAAAAATCTCAAATTTAAAAATTATATAGCTATTTCATCTTAATCAATTGTTAAAATATCTGGAAAGATATTTCAATTGAATGTCGAGGTAATTCCTCACATTGGTGAAATAACGCTGGCTTACAGCGTAAGAGTTTAGGATATACTAGGAAAAATTCGACGATGTCACTAGTGACTCGGTAGCTCAGCGGTCAGAGCATTGGACCGGATATCCAAAGGTCGCGGGTTCGATTCCCGTCTGAGTATTGATCTGGTGCGAGTCGTATTTTTTCTAGTATATTATTTAGTATTGTTTAAAAATAGCATTGTAAATGCAAAAATCTCAAATTTAAAAATTATATAGGTATTTCATCTTAATCAATTGTTAAAATATCTGGAAAGATATTTCAATTGAATGTCGAGGTAATTCCTCACATTGGTGAAATAACGCTGGCTTACAGCGTAAGAGTTTAGGATATACTAGGAAAAATTCGACGATGTCACTAGTGACTCGGTAGCTCAGCGGTCAGAGCATTGGACCGGATATCCAAAGGTCGCGGGTTCGATTCCCATCTGAGTATTGATCTGGTGCGAGTCGTATTTTTTCTAGTATATTATTTAGTATTGTTTAAAAATAGCATTGTAAATGCAAAAATCTCAAATTTAAAAACTAAAAAGTATTATTATTTTACAAGGAAAAAGAAAAAAAGAGAAAAGGTTAATTCAGATCAATGATTAATATCATATTCAAATAAATGAAGTTTTTAAAATATTAACGATAGAAACTAAATTTTATTAAGATTTTTTTAAAACCTTTATATGGGCTTTACTAAAAAAATTAGGCTCGTTTATAAGTAATTTATAACAAAAGTAAAGATTTTGAAGATATATTATTAAGATCAAAATTGTATTTATGAACATTGATAGAAACAAGCAGAAACTAAAATCATCAATATTTTATTATACGACAGATAATAAGAAGCACCAGTTAATTCATTTTCATACATCCTCCGCCAGAGATTGATCAAGCTGTGATTTGAAGACGGCTATCAAGAAAGTAAATGAAGGAGATCCAGATCGCAATATACACACAACTGATCTATCAGGATTGTAAGATCTGTTTCGATAAGTTTAAAAAAATCACGTAAATAGCATTAAAAGGTATGGAAATCCTGAAACTGAGAACTTTGGTACATACAGCTCTTAAAATGCCGTTCAGATCACTTGGATGTATCATCATATCAGCCGCACGACACCCACTGCTGGGTATAGGCCATCTCCACGACGAACGGTCCTGCACTGCTCGCATCCAGCGGTTTCCCGCGACCTTCACCAGATCGTCGGTCCTCCTTGTCGGGGGTCTACCCACGGAGCGTCGTCCGGTCCGCGGTCGCCATTCCAGAACCTTTCCACCCCAACGGCCATCGGTTCTTCTCGCTATGTGTCCAGCCTACTGCCACTTTAACTGAGCAATCCTTCGAGCGATGTTGATTACTTTAGTTTTCCTGCGGATCTCCTCATTTCTGATTGGATCACGCAGAAAAACGCCGATTATGACTCTCTCCTTTGCCCGCTGGGTGACCTTGAGCCTCCTTATGAGACCCATAGTTTGCGGCCACGTTTCACTGCCGAAGTCATCACTGACAACACACACTGGTCATAGACTTTCGTCTTGAGACACTGAGGTAAATCGGACGGAAAGATCCCAAGTAACAAAAGTTTCTATAACCAAGGGGTTTTATCACCAAACAGTGATATAGTAGGCCTTAAATGGTAACCGTTGTGACTGCTTGTGCTATAAAGGTTTTCCACTGAGCGTTTTGGTTCTATAATATTAAAGAGCATTTAAGTTCTATGGTGCAGCTCTTAGAACACTTACAGGACATACAAAAGAATCTTTAAAGTGTTGCACTGTAATAAATATGAAAAAAGTGATTATAGTACTATTTAGTATTAAAGACGACTTTACTGTCACTTTTATGTATCTATTTTGCACTAATATTGCGTCAAAATAACTTTTACAGTACTAGTATTGTAGCAGTATCGAAAACACTATTACAGAATCAATCTGCACTATAAAAGTACTTTGCACAACCATCATGTCACGGTTTAGCTTCTTAAATGCTCCCTCAACATCGCTATGGGGCTAGTTCTTTAAAAGTCATGAAAACTCTTCTATGGTACTAAATAGTATCCTAGCGACTTCTGGTGCAGTTGCTAAATAACTTAAACTTTTTGTGTTACTGCTACCTGACTAAAGCGTGAGATAAAAGCACTAAAATGAATAATTAATGGACTAATCCGTTTTCGATGAAAATATGGCTGCTGTTTATGTCATGATAGCACATTAGTAGCACGGCTGGAGCCAATGTGTACTATAGCAGCCTCAGTCGGGATGAGTCCTTATTTTATTAATTTAAATTTAATTAAATCACGAAAATTATGAGGGCGCATTATCAAATTTGAAATCAGCATAGTGATTTTATCGATACAATTATTTTCGCAAGTGCAAGTTACGGTGGAGTTACGGTCAATGGTTGATCAAAGGTGATGTTTTGTAGAATGTCCTTTTGTATTACAAATTGTAATAGCGAATGACATTTTGTTTTCTTGGGGAACACTCACGATGACATGAGCACAGGACGAACAAAATGGCGAACAATAGTGTGATAAAAAGATCAAAATAGCACTATAAAATGTTTTGGTTTTCATGTATAGAGCTGATTTATTACCGTGAGAGGCTTTATGTAATCTTTATAGAATTAATCAGTGATAAAACTAGGGCCTATTTGGGGTTCTGTAAAGGTTTACAATACCATTATAGTGCTTATCATGAAACTAATTAGCACGTCCTAAAGCGTTCTCAGGACTTTTATAGTACCAAATTTTGTTACTTGGGATGTTTTCGAAGCTGCCCGAATGCTACCAATCTGAGTTTGATTCGACGAGAGATCTCTTTCCCGCATTTGGACTTACCTAACTGGACTGCCTGTCCTAGGTACTTCAACGTAATGGACAACAACTCCTAGTGTTCCCAATATGAACTGGAGTGGGCACAACATGGGCATTCGATATGATTTTCGTCTTATAAATGTTCATCTTGAGACCCACTCTTTGGGAAGCACTAACGGAAATCTTCGAGCATTGTGTTCAGGTCTTCCAAGGTTTTCGCCATAAGAACTATATCATCGGCAAAACGAAGGTGTGTTAGGTACTGGCCATTCATCTTGATTCCGAGTCCTTTCCAGTCTAAGCAGTCTAAGAGTTTAAAGATATCATCCAACGCAGCTGTGAATAGTTTCGGGGAAACAGTATCTCTCTGTCCCACATCTCGCTGCAGTTGGATACAATTTGTGCTCTGGTTCTGTACTCGGATCAACATGGTGGCATTTTCGTACCACATCACCTCGATATACCTGTAGTCCACTTAGAAACTTTGGAGAGACTGCAGCATCGCCTAGGTTTCAATCGAATCAAAGGCTTTCTCATAGTCCACGAACGCCAAGCATAATAGCTGATTTTATTGATGTGGTCTATGGTACTAATGCTTTTTCGGAACCCGGCTTGTTCGGGAGGTTGGAAGTCGTCGAACTTACGAGCAAGGACCGGAATTGCTTTCCGTTAAAGGGGTTTTTGATTGGGTATTCCATGGACTTGTTTTCAAAAACCCTATCAATACGACGGTAACCCTATCAATACGACGGTAACCCTATCAATACGGTAACCCTATCGAAAGGGTAACCCAAGTAAGCACTTACCGAATACGAAAACCCTATCGAGGAAACCCTATGAAGGCTTTATGAAGGGGTTTTTG
>CALSUK010000009.1:5000-25000 GCA_943789525.1 Agriphila geniculea
TTAGGTTAGGTTAGGTTAGGTTAGGTTAGGTTAGGTTAGGTTAGGTTAGGTTAGGTTAGGTTAGGTTAGGTTAGGTTAGGTTAGGTTAGGTTAGGTTAGGTTAGGTTAGGTTAGGTTAGGTTAGGTTAGGTTAGGTTAGGTTAGGTTAGGTTAGGTTAGGTTAGGTTAGGTTAGGTTAGGTTAGGTTAGGTTAGGTTAGGTTAGGTTAGGTTAGGTTAGGTTAGGTTAGGTTAGGTTAGGTTAGGTTAGGTTAGGTTAGGTTAGGTTAGGTTAGGTTAGGTTAGGTTAGGTTAGGTTAGGTTAGGTTAGGTTAGGTTAGGTTAGGTTAGGTTAGGTTAGGTTAGGTTAGGTTAGGTTAGGTTAGGTTAGGTTAGGTTAGGTTAGGTTAGGTTAGGTTAGGTTAGGTTAGGTTAGGTTAGGTTAGGTTAGGTTAGGTTAGGTTAGGTTAGGTTAGGTTAGGTTAGGTTAGGTTAGGTTAGGTTAGGTTAGGTTAGGTTAGGTTAGGTTAGGTTAGGTTAGGTTAGGTTAGGTTAGGTTAGGTTAGGTTAGGTTAGGTTAGGTTAGGTTAGGTTAGGTTAGGTTAGGTTAGGTTAGGTTAGGTTAGGTTAGGTTAGGTTAGGTTAGGTTAGGTTAGGTTAGGTTAGGTTAGGTTAGGTTAGGTTAGGTTAGGTTAGGTTAGGTTAGGTTAGGTTAGGTTAGGTTAGGTTAGGTTAGGTTAGGTTAGGTTAGGTTAGGTTAGGTTAGGTTAGGTTAGGTTAGGTTAGGTTAGGTTAGGTTAGGTTAGGTTAGGTTAGGTTAGGTTAGGTTAGGTTAGGTTAGGTTAGGTTAGGTTAGGTTAGGTTAGGTTAGGTTAGGTTAGGTTAGGTTAGGTTAGGTTAGGTTAGGTTAGGTTAGGTTAGGTTAGGTTAGGTTAGGTTAGGTTAGGTTAGGTTAGGTTAGGTTAGGTTAGGTTAGGTTAGGTTAGGTTAGGTTAGGTTAGGTTAGGTTAGGTTAGGTTAGGTTAGGTTAGGTTAGGTTAGGTTAGGTTAGGTTAGGTTAGGTTAGGTTAGGTTAGGTTAGGTTAGGTTAGGTTAGGTTAGGTTAGGTTAGGTTAGGTTAGGTTAGGTTAGGTTAGGTTAGGTTAGGTTAGGTTAGGTTAGGTTAGGTTAGGTTAGGTTAGGTTAGGTTAGGTTAGGTTAGGTTAGGTTAGGTTAGGTTAGGTTAGGTTAGGTTAGGTTAGGTTAGGTTAGGTTAGGTTAGGTTAGGTTAGGTTAGGTTAGGTTAGGTTAGGTTAGGTTAGGTTAGGTTAGGTTAGGTTAGGTTAGGTTAGGTTAGGTTAGGTTAGGTTAGGTTAGGTTAGGTTAGGTTAGGTTAGGTTAGGTTAGGTTAGGTTAGGTTAGGTTAGGTTAGGTTAGGTTAGGTTAGGTTAGGTTAGGTTAGGTTAGGTTAGGTTAGGTTAGGTTAGGTTAGGTTAGGTTAGGTTAGGTTAGGTTAGGTTAGGTTAGGTTAGGTTAGGTTAGGTTAGGTTAGGTTAGGTTAGGTTAGGTTAGGTTAGGTTAGGTTAGGTTAGGTTAGGTTAGGTTAGGTTAGGTTAGGTTAGGTTAGGTTAGGTTAGGTTAGGTTAGGTTAGGTTAGGTTAGGTTAGGTTAGGTTAGGTTAGGTTAGGTTAGGTTAGGTTAGGTTAGGTTAGGTTAGGTTAGGTTAGGTTAGGTTAGGTTAGGTTAGGTTGGGGTGCCATGTCAGACAACCTCCTCGCGGTGCACCCTGGGCGTTACCGTTTTTGATACGGTGATGGCTAATGGTCTGACAGTCGGAGATGGCGCCGGTTCTGTCCTGGCGTCATCCGCTCGTAACCCCGTACGTGGTGCGGGAGCGAGGGCCGCCATCCCAACGGATGGGGGCTGCGAGGAAGAAAACCTCTCTAAAAAATTACGGACGGGGACCTCACGGTCCTGTCCGCTTCGGCGGATAGTGTGGGCTCCGAGTCGGCGTCCCAGACGTATTCTGGGTAGCGGCGACTCGGTTCGGGCTCGGCCGGCGTCCTGGAGATTCCGGGTAGCGGCGGTGCGAGCGTGGGCGGCGGGTTCGTCCAGTCGCGGTAAAACGTGATCGGCGGACGGGCATTCGTTGCCAACCGTCGGCAAAACCGGTGACCTAGTCACGTCTTAGGGCCGGTGGGGCTGCCCTTAATTGGGTGTCCCCGCGAGGAGAAAACCTCTATAAAAAACCCCAACCCCAAGCTTTTTGTCGCGTCGATGGCGAGGGGGTGAATGGCTGGAGGGAGTCCAGTCGTTACACGACAACGGAGCAGGGAATAAGCCGACCCCTGCTTCGAGAACCCCGGCCTGCCCGGGTACAGGCCTCTGCCCGGGTGGTTAAACCGTGTCTTTTCTACTCGTGGGAATAAAAATGGAAAAATCTTATACTTTATCTTTTTTTAAGAAGAACGGAGGGCCTAGCTCAGGCGGAAGCGAGCAGGAGAAGCCTAGCTCAGGCGGGTCAAACGAGCGTACGCCTACTGCGTCTGAGATGCAATCAGCATCAGAGATGAACACCTCTGATGAGGAGTCCTTCTCCATAGGGGGAAGTCTTCCTAACCTCGCCGCTAGTGGGGCTAGGAGAAAGCGCACTCTGCGTGTGAATGATGTTCCGAACCCTGTCGGTGCAGACGGAGGAATCAATGTGTCGGCAGGTGTCAATAAAATCAGGAAGTCTGCAGCACTCGGCCGTGGCCGGGGTGTGCCTGGTAGAAAAGGACGTGCTCCTACTAATAGCACACACCTAGGTCTTCCAGCGGCAAAGGCATATTTGAAGCAAATAGAACATGAGGACTTGGAGTTGGAAGCCGAAAGGCAGCTGGCCGCTGAGCGACACCAACAGATGTTCGAGCGTCCACTATCGGAGTTTGACAGGGACGCTGAAGAAGTCATGGATTACCTGGGGGTAACCGAACACTGGGAAACGAACTCGGTCGAAGGTTCTGCGTCTGGGGAGTTAGGAGAAAGCACGGCGACCCTTCGGAATAAAGCCTTTGAACAGATAAGGGCTATCAAAGATGTGTCGCACAGGTCCAAGAGGTTGAGCGGTCCTTGTCAGAAAGTCCTAAACGAGGCAACCCGATCTCTAAGTGAAATCTTGGAGGGCTTGACGACTCGGTCTGCGGACATTCAAACGCGCAGACTGCATGCGGACAACCAGCGCCTCACGCGAGAGTTGGCAAACTTAAAGGAAGAACTGTTGTCCTTCAAAAGAGCGTTTTCGGAACGTCCTCCTCCTGCACCAGTGGTGGTGCCACAGGAGGTTATAGAGAAAATTACCCGTGATGTAGCTGTCACCGTTGGGGGGATAGTGAATACAAGGCTGTCCAGTCTCGAGGATAGGCTGCCTCCCGTGCCCATCTCCAGGCCACCATTGGCGGGGGACAGGCAAGGATTGATGGGTCCACCCCTGCCGCCTTCTCAGGCTGCGAGTTCTCCAGCGTCGAAACCGGTGCCAAAACCGGTGCCGAAACAAGTGCCAAAATCGACGCCGAAGCCGGTTCCGAAATCAACACCGCAACCGGCACCGAAGCCTGCGCCTAAATCGGCCCCAAAACAGGCGTCAAAACCTGCGGCGAAACCTGCGCCGATACCAGCACCTAGACGTGCACCGGAGCCTGAGGCGGGCTCATCACCCGCACCTGCAACCTCTGATCCCGCAGAGGGAGAATGGCGTGAAGCAGAGGGTCGAAAGAAGAGGAACAGAAGGCAGAAAGCTGCTCTTTCTGAGGCAGAACAAGCGGCTGCTTCGGCCCTTGCCAAAAAGGCCAAAAAGAAGAAAAACAAAAAGAAGTCCAGCCTCGCTTCTCCAAAGACAGCGGCAGTCGTGCTGACATTAAGTGAAAAGGCTGTGGAGCAGGGCGTCACATACGCCAGCATCCTTGGAAAGGCGAGAGCAGGGATGCAGCTCAAAGACGTTGGTCTAGAGGGAGTACGATGCAAACAGGCAGCCACAGGGGCCAGGATACTTTCGATCCCGGGCCCAGAAAACGGGGAGAAGGCGGACGCATTGGCCGCTAAATTGCGCGAGGTGCTGGGTGACGCCGTCAAAGTGTCCAGGCCCACCAAATGCGTTGAACTACGCGTGTCGGGGCTCGATGATTCCGTTACGAAGGAGGATATCATTGCCGCTATCGCTAACAAAGGTGGCTGCCCTTCTGAGCAGGTGAAGGCTGGTGAGGTGCGATTCGGCCTTGGAGGGTCAGGTACAGTGGTGGCCAAGTGTCCAGTGGCCGCTGCCAAAATTATCCTCGAGGCTGGTAGGCTACTCGTGGGTTGGAGCTCTGCACAGGTGCGTCCGCTTGATCCGCTGCCCATGCGATGCTTCCGATGTCTGGGCCTCGGACATACGAGCCAAAGATGTCCGAGCGAGGTGAACCGCAGTGGGTTATGTTACCGCTGTGGGAAGTCAGAGCACCTTGCGGCTAACTGCAAGGAGGAATTCCGGTGTGCAGTGTGTTCAGATGCTGGACGACCGGCCAAGCACAAAATGGGTGGGAAGAAGTGCAAACCACCACATTTAAAAGCAAAGGAGGGCCTAGGAACCCGGGCGCCACCGACAGTCGAAAACCCTCTGCTGCCGGAGGAGATGGAGATACCCGAAGACGCCCCTAATGAGTAGAACGCAACTCTTAAGCTTCCTCCAGGCGAACGTCAACCACTCCACCAGGGCACAGGACTTGCTTTCGCAGTCCATGGTGGAGTGGAAAAGTGACATTACGGTTATCTCAGAACCATACTATGTGCCAACCTTGCCCCATTGGGTCGGGGATAGTGATGGTACCGTGGCAATCGTCGCAGACCCTGACTCACGGTTTCCATTGATCTTGAAGGACAGGGGACCGGGCTATGTGGTAGCCGCATGGAGAGATATTGCTGTCGTCGGAGTATACTTTTCTCCAAACAGGAGCACAGCTGAGTTAGAGGACTATATCTCCCGGCTAGCCCGGGTAGTTGGTGGGCTTGCTCCAATGCAAGTGCTGGTAATGGGAGACTTGAATTCCAAATCGGCAGTTTGGGGATCTCCCGTCACGGACGATCGTGGAGATGTGGTCGCGGACTTCGTGGCTTCGTCGGGGCTCGCCGTAGTAAACCGGGGGAATGAGTACACATGCATAAGGAGGAATGGGGCATCCATAGTGGACATAACGTTTGCAACCCCCTCCTTGGCAACGCGTATCTCAAATTGGTTCGTAGAAAAAGAAGTAGAGACGCTCTCGGATCACCTCTACATCACTTTCGAGGTTTCCAGCACATTGGCAAGTAGGCCGATTCGTAGTGGAGGAGGAGGAGGCGCCCGATTTCCTCGATGGGCACTGTCCCGATTCGACCGGGAGCTGGCGGAGGAAGCATCCATAGTGGCAAGTTGGAGTTACGACGCCCGTGACAGCAGCCGTGAGAGCATCAACCAACGCGCTCTCAGCCTCCAGGCGGATCTGACGGCGATTTGTGACGCTGCCATGCCACGTTCCACTAATTTGCCCCCGGACAAAAGAGCGGTGTACTGGTGGTCTGGCGAGTTGGCATCCCTTCGAGAGGCTTGCAACAGTGCGCGGAGGGAACACAAGAGATGTCGCCGGCGGAGACACAGCGACGCAGAAGAGCAGCTTCTCTACGATGCGTACAAAGAGACGAAGGTAGCCTTACATATAGCCATCGAACGTGCTAAGTCGAAGGCCAGAGAGGAATGGCTCCAGGATTTAGATCGCGACCCTTGGGGAAGGCCTTTTATCGTCGTGCGAAGCAAAATGAAGCGGGGTGCACCACGTATGGAGGATTTTGAGCCGCGAGAGCTGGACGAGGCTGTGTCGGGACTCTTCCCACGAAGAGGCGCCTTCATCCCACCAGTCATGGCTCTCCCATCAAGGGACCAGGAAGCTGGAAATACTGCTCCTCCGATAACGCAGGAAGAATTGGATGCAGCCGTAGATAAGCTACGAGGGAAGAAGAAGGCCCCAGGCCCGAACGGTGTGCCAGGTCCCGCATTGGTGGCAGCATCCAAACATCTGGGTGACCAGCTCAGGGAGCTATTCTTCGCCTGCATGGAGTCCGGGGAGTTTCCTTCAGCATGGAAAACAGGCAGACTATGCTTACTTAGAAAGGAGGGGCGCTCGCCGGGCTCCCCGTCGGCCTTTAGGCCCATTGTATTGCTGGACGAGGAGGCCAAGCTATTCGAGCGAATTCTCGCGGCTCGTATCAACCAGCACCTGTCATCACAAGGACCAGACTTATCGGACCAGCAGTACGGCTTCCGTGCGGGGAGATCGACAGTTGATGCCGTCCAGGAGCTGAGACGCACCTGTGACACCGCAGCCTCGAAGGGTGAAAAAGTATTGGCGGTATCACTTGACATCGCCAATGCTTTCAACAGCATACCTTTCGAGAGCATTATGGAGGGCCTAAGATTCCACGAAGTCCCCCAGTATTTGCGACAATTGGTGGCAAGTTACCTCATTGGTAGAAAGGTCAAGTACATCGGACCCGGCGGGGTAATGCGAACTCGTGAAGTGAGTTGCGGAGTTCCACAGGGGTCGGTCCTAGGGCCACTCCTGTGGAACATAGGGTACAATTGGGTGCTTCGGGGTGTCCTGCTGCCCCGAATGAGCGTAATATGTTACGCAGACGACACGCTTGTAACAGCTCGGGGCAGCAGCTACGCGGAAGCAGCGCGCCTGGCTACGGTGGGGGCTACGCTGGTTGTCCAGCGTATAAGAATGTTGGGTCTGGAAGTGGCCCTCCACAAAACGGAGGCCATATATTTTCATGGGCCCCGAGAGAGTCCACCACCAGGAGCCCAGATTTCAGTCGATGGAGTCAGAGTCCCGGTAAACAAAACCATCCGGTATTTGGGTTTGACCCTTGACAGCAGATGGGCCTTTAAAGAGCACTTCACGAAGCTGTCTCCGAGGCTAGTTGGAACTGCGCTGGCCCTGGGACGCCTGCTTCCAAACATTGGTGGTCCAAGCGTGACCTGTCGAAGACTTTACGCCACGGTCGTCAAAAGCATGGCACTGTACGGAGCGCCCGTCTGGGTTGAGGCCCTAAACGCCGATATCCTTTCGCTCATTCGTCAGCCGCAGCGAGCGATGGCAATAAGGGCCATCCGGGCATACCGAACCGTGTCAGCAACGGCTGCATTCGTCTTAGCAGGGACCCCGCCTTGGGAGTTGGAGGCAGAGGTCCTAGACGAAGTCTACAAATATAAGGTAGAGTGCAGGGCGCGAGAGGAGCGCCCAGCTCTTGAAGAAATTGAAGGGATCCGGCGGGACGCTAACGATGCAGTGTTAGATCGCTGGGAAGAAGATCTGGATTCTGTCAGATATGGACGACGCACAGTTGATGCAATACGACCAGTCCTGCGACAATGGATGGAGCGGAGACATGGCTCCCTAACGTACCACCTGGTCCAAGTGTTGACTGGCCATGGGTGCTTTGGAGACTATCTCCACATGATTCAGAGGGAGACGAGCCCCATGTGCCACCAGTGCAATGCTGCTCGTGACTCAGCACATCATACTTTGGCGGAGTGCGCAGCCTGGAGCAGGCAGCGTCGCACACTCACCAATGTGGTGGGAACGGACCTCTCCTTGCCCAGCGTTGTTAAGTCCATGCTGGACAATGATAGGTCCTGGGAAGCAATGGTCTCGTTCTGCGAGGAGGTGATGACGGAGAAAGAGACCATGGAGCGGATCCGTGAGAGCGAAGCCGATGCGGACGCTATAAGGCGCAGACGACCAGGGGGTCGAAGGCGGCAGTTTGCCCGCAATCTTCCTCCCTAACGAGGAGTAGTGGAGGGGGCCTTCTGTCCCCTCCAGTGATGTACAGACGGGTGAGGCAGCAGACGACGGCTCGAGATGCCCGAGTCCGCATTGCACAGCCTTTCTCCGTCTGGGGGGACGTTGCATTGTGACGCGACGTCCCCCGCGTGGTGGAGGCCCCGGCTCAAAAGCTGGGGCCAGCCGGGGCGGGGTGGTTGCTTCCCAAGAAGGAACCCATCCCGCCGCAAACCGGCAGTGAGGTCACAACGGGGGGTTTTAACGGATATGCCTCCGTGCACATCCGACGAGCTTTTGACTTGTCGGATGTGCGCGGAGGAGAGCTCCGGACTCGCTTGGTCGCAATCTCAGCGGCCAAGAAGTCGGTAACCCGAGGTCCCCTCGATAAAAAAAAAAAAAAAAAAAAAAAAAAAGGTTAGGTTAGGTTAGGTTAGGTTAGGTTAGGTTAGGTTAGGTTAGGTTAGGTTAGGTTAGGTTAGGTTAGGTTAGGTTAGGTTAGGTTAGGTTAGGTTAGGTTAGGTTAGGTTAGGTTAGGTTAGGTTAGGTTAGGTTAGGTTAGGTTAGGTTAGGTTAGGTTAGGTTAGGTTAGGTTAGGTTAGGTTAGGTTAGGTTAGGTTAGGTTAGGTTAGGTTAGGTTAGGTTAGGTTAGGTTAGGTTAGGTTAGGTTAGGTTAGGTTAGGTTAGGTTAGGTTAGGTTAGGTTAGGTTAGGTTAGGTTAGGTTAGGTTAGGTTAGGTTAGGTTAGGTTAGGTTAGGTTAGGTTAGGTTAGGTTAGGTTAGGTTAGGTTAGGTTAGGTTAGGTTAGGTTAGGTTAGGTTAGGTTAGGTTAGGTTAGGTTAGGTTAGGTTAGGTTAGGTTAGGTTAGGTTAGGTTAGGTTAGGTTAGGTTAGGTTAGGTTAGGTTAGGTTAGGTTAGGTTAGGTTAGGTTAGGTTAGGTTAGGTTAGGTTAGGTTAGGTTAGGTTAGGTTAGGTTAGGTTAGGTTAGGTTAGGTTAGGTTAGGTTAGGTTAGGTTAGGTTAGGTTAGGTTAGGTTAGGTTAGGTTAGGTTAGGTTAGGTTAGGTTAGGTTAGGTTAGGTTAGGTTAGGTTAGGTTAGGTTAGGTTAGGTTAGGTTAGGTTAGGTTAGGTTAGGTTAGGTTAGGTTAGGTTAGGTTAGGTTAGGTTAGGTTAGGTTAGGTTAGGTTAGGTTAGGTTAGGTTAGGTTAGGTTAGGTTAGGTTAGGTTAGGTTAGGTTAGGTTAGGTTAGGTTAGGTTAGGTTAGGTTAGGTTAGGTTAGGTTAGGTTAGGTTAGGTTAGGTTAGGTTAGGTTAGGTTAGGTTAGGTTAGGTTAGGTTAGGTTAGGTTAGGTTAGGTTAGGTTAGGTTAGGTTAGGTTAGGTTAGGTTAGGTTAGGTTAGGTTAGGTTAGGTTAGGTTAGGTTAGGTTAGGTTAGGTTAGGTTAGGTTAGGTTAGGTTAGGTTAGGTTAGGTTAGGTTAGGTTAGGTTAGGTTAGGTTAGGTTAGGTTAGGTTAGGTTAGGTTAGGTTAGGTTAGGTTAGGTTAGGTTAGGTTAGGTTAGGTTAGGTTAGGTTAGGTTAGGTTAGGTTAGGTTAGGTTAGGTTAGGTTAGGTTAGGTTAGGTTAGGTTAGGTTAGGTTAGGTTAGGTTAGGTTAGGTTAGGTTAGGTTAGGTTAGGTTAGGTTAGGTTAGGTTAGGTTAGGTTAGGTTAGGTTAGGTTAGGTTAGGTTAGGTTAGGTTAGGTTAGGTTAGGTTAGGTTAGGTTAGGTTAGGTTAGGTTAGGTTAGGTTAGGTTAGGTTAGGTTAGGTTAGGTTAGGTTAGGTTAGGTTAGGTTAGGTTAGGTTAGGTTAGGTTAGGTTAGGTTAGGTTAGGTTAGGTTAGGTTAGGTTAGGTTAGGTTAGGTTAGGTTAGGTTAGGTTAGGTTAGGTTAGGTTAGGTTAGGTTAGGTTAGGTTAGGTTAGGTTAGGTTAGGTTAGGTTAGGTTAGGTTAGGTTAGGTTAGGTTAGGTTAGGTTAGGTTAGGTTAGGTTAGGTTAGGTTAGGTTAGGTTAGGTTAGGTTAGGTTAGGTTAGGTTAGGTTAGGTTAGGTTAGGTTAGGTTAGGTTAGGTTAGGTTAGGTTAGGTTAGGTTAGGTTAGGTTAGGTTAGGTTAGGTTAGGTTAGGTTAGGTTAGGTTAGGTTAGGTTAGGTTAGGTTAGGTTAGGTTAGGTTAGGTTAGGTTAGGTTAGGTTAGGTTAGGTTAGGTTAGGTTAGGTTAGGTTAGGTTAGGTTAGGTTAGGTTAGGTTAGGTTAGGTTAGGTTAGGTTAGGTTAGGTTAGGTTAGGTTAGGTTAGGTTAGGTTAGGTTAGGTTAGGTTAGGTTAGGTTAGGTTAGGTTAGGTTAGGTTAGGTTAGGTTAGGTTAGGTTAGGTTAGGTTAGGTTAGGTTAGGTTAGGTTAGGTTAGGTTAGGTTAGGTTAGGTTAGGTTAGGTTAGGTTAGGTTAGGTTAGGTTAGGTTAGGTTAGGTTAGGTTAGGTTAGGTTAGGTTAGGTTAGGTTAGGTTAGGTTAGGTTAGGTTAGGTTAGGTTAGGTTAGGTTAGGTTAGGTTAGGTTAGGTTAGGTTAGGTTAGGTTAGGTTAGGTTAGGTTAGGTTAGGTTAGGTTAGGTTAGGTTAGGTTAGGTTAGGTTAGGTTAGGTTAGGTTAGGTTAGGTTAGGTTAGGTTAGGTTAGGTTAGGTTAGGTTAGGTTAGGTTAGGTTAGGTTAGGTTAGGTTAGGTTAGGTTAGGTTAGGTTAGGTTAGGTTAGGTTAGGTTAGGTTAGGTTAGGTTAGGTTAGGTTAGGTTAGGTTAGGTTAGGTTAGGTTAGGTTAGGTTAGGTTAGGTTAGGTTAGGTTAGGTTAGGTTAGGTTAGGTTAGGTTAGGTTAGGTTAGGTTAGGTTAGGTTAGGTTAGGTTAGGTTAGGTTAGGTTAGGTTAGGTTAGGTTAGGTTAGGTTAGGTTAGGTTAGGTTAGGTTAGGTTAGGTTAGGTTAGGTTAGGTTAGGTTAGGTTAGGTTAGGTTAGGTTAGGTTAGGTTAGGTTAGGTTAGGTTAGGTTAGGTTAGGTTAGGTTAGGTTAGGTTAGGTTAGGTTAGGTTAGGTTAGGTTAGGTTAGGTTAGGTTAGGTTAGGTTAGGTTAGGTTAGGTTAGGTTAGGTTAGGTTAGGTTAGGTTAGGTTAGGTTAGGTTAGGTTAGGTTAGGTTAGGTTAGGTTAGGTTAGGTTAGGTTAGGTTAGGTTAGGTTAGGTTAGGTTAGGTTAGGTTAGGTTAGGTTAGGTTAGGTTAGGTTAGGTTAGGTTAGGTTAGGTTAGGTTAGGTTAGGTTAGGTTAGGTTAGGTTAGGTTAGGTTAGGTTAGGTTAGGTTAGGTTAGGTTAGGTTAGGTTAGGTTAGGTTAGGTTAGGTTAGGTTAGGTTAGGTTAGGTTAGGTTAGGTTAGGTTAGGTTAGGTTAGGTTAGGTTAGGTTAGGTTAGGTTAGGTTAGGTTAGGTTAGGTTAGGTTAGGTTAGGTTAGGTTAGGTTAGGTTAGGTTAGGTTAGGTTAGGTTAGGTTAGGTTAGGTTAGGTTAGGTTAGGTTAGGTTAGGTTAGGTTAGGTTAGGTTAGGTTAGGTTAGGTTAGGTTAGGTTAGGTTAGGTTAGGTTAGGTTAGGTTAGGTTAGGTTAGGTTAGGTTAGGTTAGGTTAGGTTAGGTTAGGTTAGGTTAGGTTAGGTTAGGTTAGGTTAGGTTAGGTTAGGTTAGGTTAGGTTAGGTTAGGTTAGGTTAGGTTAGGTTAGGTTAGGTTAGGTTAGGTTAGGTTAGGTTAGGTTAGGTTAGGTTAGGTTAGGTTAGGTTAGGTTAGGTTAGGTTAGGTTAGGTTAGGTTAGGTTAGGTTAGGTTAGGTTAGGTTAGGTTAGGTTAGGTTAGGTTAGGTTAGGTTAGGTTAGGTTAGGTTAGGTTAGGTTAGGTTAGGTTAGGTTAGGTTAGGTTAGGTTAGGTTAGGTTAGGTTAGGTTAGGTTAGGTTAGGTTAGGTTAGGTTAGGTTAGGTTAGGTTAGGTTAGGTTAGGTTAGGTTAGGTTAGGTTAGGTTAGGTTAGGTTAGGTTAGGTTAGGTTAGGTTAGGTTAGGTTAGGTTAGGTTAGGTTAGGTTAGGTTAGGTTAGGTTAGGTTAGGTTAGGTTAGGTTAGGTTAGGTTAGGTTAGGTTAGGTTAGGTTAGGTTAGGTTAGGTTAGGTTAGGTTAGGTTAGGTTAGGTTAGGTTAGGTTAGGTTAGGTTAGGTTAGGTTAGGTTAGGTTAGGTTAGGTTAGGTTAGGTTAGGTTAGGTTAGGTTAGGTTAGGTTAGGTTAGGTTAGGTTAGGTTAGGTTAGGTTAGGTTAGGTTAGGTTAGGTTAGGTTAGGTTAGGTTAGGTTAGGTTAGGTTAGGTTAGGTTAGGTTAGGTTAGGTTAGGTTAGGTTAGGTTAGGTTAGGTTAGGTTAGGTTAGGTTAGGTTAGGTTAGGTTAGGTTAGGTTAGGTTAGGTTAGGTTAGGTTAGGTTAGGTTAGGTTAGGTTAGGTTAGGTTAGGTTAGGTTAGGTTAGGTTAGGTTAGGTTAGGTTAGGTTAGGTTAGGTTAGGTTAGGTTAGGTTAGGTTAGGTTAGGTTAGGTTAGGTTAGGTTAGGTTAGGTTAGGTTAGGTTAGGTTAGGTTAGGTTAGGTTAGGTTAGGTTAGGTTAGGTTAGGTTAGGTTAGGTTAGGTTAGGTTAGGTTAGGTTAGGTTAGGTTAGGTTAGGTTAGGTTAGGTTAGGTTAGGTTAGGTTAGGTTAGGTTAGGTTAGGTTAGGTTAGGTTAGGTTAGGTTAGGTTAGGTTAGGTTAGGTTAGGTTAGGTTAGGTTAGGTTAGGTTAGGTTAGGTTAGGTTAGGTTAGGTTAGGTTAGGTTAGGTTAGGTTAGGTTAGGTTAGGTTAGGTTAGGTTAGGTTAGGTTAGGTTAGGTTAGGTTAGGTTAGGTTAGGTTAGGTTAGGTTAGGTTAGGTTAGGTTAGGTTAGGTTAGGTTAGGTTAGGTTAGGTTAGGTTAGGTTAGGTTAGGTTAGGTTAGGTTAGGTTAGGTTAGGTTAGGTTAGGTTAGGTTAGGTTAGGTTAGGTTAGGTTAGGTTAGGTTAGGTTAGGTTAGGTTAGGTTAGGTTAGGTTAGGTTAGGTTAGGTTAGGTTAGGTTAGGTTAGGTTAGGTTAGGTTAGGTTAGGTTAGGTTAGGTTAGGTTAGGTTAGGTTAGGTTAGGTTAGGTTAGGTTAGGTTAGGTTAGGTTAGGTTAGGTTAGGTTAGGTTAGGTTAGGTTAGGTTAGGTTAGGTTAGGTTAGGTTAGGTTAGGTTAGGTTAGGTTAGGTTAGGTTAGGTTAGGTTAGGTTAGGTTAGGTTAGGTTAGGTTAGGTTAGGTTAGGTTAGGTTAGGTTAGGTTAGGTTAGGTTAGGTTAGGTTAGGTTAGGTTAGGTTAGGTTAGGTTAGGTTAGGTTAGGTTAGGTTAGGTTAGGTTAGGTTAGGTTAGGTTAGGTTAGGTTAGGTTAGGTTAGGTTAGGTTAGGTTAGGTTAGGTTAGGTTAGGTTAGGTTAGGTTAGGTTAGGTTAGGTTAGGTTAGGTTAGGTTAGGTTAGGTTAGGTTAGGTTAGGTTAGGTTAGGTTAGGTTAGGTTAGGTTAGGTTAGGTTAGGTTAGGTTAGGTTAGGTTAGGTTAGGTTAGGTTAGGTTAGGTTAGGTTAGGTTAGGTTAGGTTAGGTTAGGTTAGGTTAGGTTAGGTTAGGTTAGGTTAGGTTAGGTTAGGTTAGGTTAGGTTAGGTTAGGTTAGGTTAGGTTAGGTTAGGTTAGGTTAGGTTAGGTTAGGTTAGGTTAGGTTAGGTTAGGTTAGGTTAGGTTAGGTTAGGTTAGGTTAGGTTAGGTTAGGTTAGGTTAGGTTAGGTTAGGTTAGGTTAGGTTAGGTTAGGTTAGGTTAGGTTAGGTTAGGTTAGGTTAGGTTAGGTTAGGTTAGGTTAGGTTAGGTTAGGTTAGGTTAGGTTAGGTTAGGTTAGGTTAGGTTAGGTTAGGTTAGGTTAGGTTAGGTTAGGTTAGGTTAGGTTAGGTTAGGTTAGGTTAGGTTAGGTTAGGTTAGGTTAGGTTAGGTTAGGTTAGGTTAGGTTAGGTTAGGTTAGGTTAGGTTAGGTTAGGTTAGGTTAGGTTAGGTTAGGTTAGGTTAGGTTAGGTTAGGTTAGGTTAGGTTAGGTTAGGTTAGGTTAGGTTAGGTTAGGTTAGGTTAGGTTAGGTTAGGTTAGGTTAGGTTAGGTTAGGTTAGGTTAGGTTAGGTTAGGTTAGGTTAGGTTAGGTTAGGTTAGGTTAGGTTAGGTTAGGTTAGGTTAGGTTAGGTTAGGTTAGGTTAGGTTAGGTTAGGTTAGGTTAGGTTAGGTTAGGTTAGGTTAGGTTAGGTTAGGTTAGGTTAGGTTAGGTTAGGTTAGGTTAGGTTAGGTTAGGTTAGGTTAGGTTAGGTTAGGTTAGGTTAGGTTAGGTTAGGTTAGGTTAGGTTAGGTTAGGTTAGGTTAGGTTAGGTTAGGTTAGGTTAGGTTAGGTTAGGTTAGGTTAGGTTAGGTTAGGTTAGGTTAGGTTAGGTTAGGTTAGGTTAGGTTAGGTTAGGTTAGGTTAGGTTAGGTTAGGTTAGGTTAGGTTAGGTTAGGTTAGGTTAGGTTAGGTTAGGTTAGGTTAGGTTAGGTTAGGTTAGGTTAGGTTAGGTTAGGTTAGGTTAGGTTAGGTTAGGTTAGGTTAGGTTAGGTTAGGTTAGGTTAGGTTAGGTTAGGTTAGGTTAGGTTAGGTTAGGTTAGGTTAGGTTAGGTTAGGTTAGGTTAGGTTAGGTTAGGTTAGGTTAGGTTAGGTTAGGTTAGGTTAGGTTAGGTTAGGTTAGGTTAGGTTAGGTTAGGTTAGGTTAGGTTAGGTTAGGTTAGGTTAGGTTAGGTTAGGTAGGTTAGGTTAGGTTAGGTTAGGTTAGGTTAGGTTAGGTTAGGTTAGGTTAGGTTAGGTTAGGTTAGGTTAGGTTAGGTTAGGTTAGGTTAGGTTAGGTTAGGTTAGGTTAGGTTAGGTTAGGTTAGGTTAGGTTAGGTTAGGTTAGGTTAGGTTAGGTTAGGTTAGGTTAGGTTAGGTTAGGTTAGGTTAGGTTAGGTTAGGTTAGGTTAGGTTAGGTTAGGTTAGGTTAGGTTAGGTTAGGTTAGGTTAGGTTAGGTTAGGTTAGGTTAGGTTAGGTTAGGTTAGGTTAGGTTAGGTTAGGTTAGGTTAGGTTAGGTTAGGTTAGGTTAGGTTAGGTTAGGTTAGGTTAGGTTAGGTTAGGTTAGGTTAGGTTAGGTTAGGTTAGGTTAGGTTAGGTTAGGTTAGGTTAGGTTAGGTTAGGTTAGGTTAGGTTAGGTTAGGTTAGGTTAGGTTAGGTTAGGTTAGGTTAGGTTAGGTTAGGTTAGGTTAGGTTAGGTTAGGTTAGGTTAGGTTAGGTTAGGTTAGGTTAGGTTAGGTTAGGTTAGGTTAGGTTAGGTTAGGTTAGGTTAGGTTAGGTTAGGTTAGGTTAGGTTAGGTTAGGTTAGGTTAGGTATAGGTTAGGTTAGGTTAGGTTAGGTTAGGTTAGGTTAGGTTAGGTTAGGTTAGGTTAGGTTAGGTTAGGTTAGGTTAGGTTAGGTTAGGTTAGGTTAGGTTACGTTAGGTTTTTTTTTTTTTTTTCAACTATTGGTTAAAGGATAAGGGGTCCCAAAGTGGGATGACTAAAAGGAGAGGCCTGTGATATAGGGATTATCGGATGCAAAAATTGGACAAATTGGTGCGGCACCATCGGGCTCATCCCATGGTGAGGCTTGTTGCCCTCCGATGCCGCGCCGGGGCAAGGAAAAGAGGTAGAGAGAAAGAGAAGGATAGAAGGATACAAAAAGTAAGAGGATAGAGGAAAGAAAGGAAGAGTTGGGATAGATGGAGTAGAAATAAAACTCATTTTGACGAAAAGTAGGTTGCTGCTGGGATCCGCCGTCCCCTAATCCATGCGCGTTGGGCCCGTAGTGGGCCGGTTCCCTCCCCAGGGGTGGCAACGTCGTGGTGCCCCCCTTTACAAACGAAGCCCCAGTAAAAGAGAGTGACAAGTGCCGCCAGGGCAATGTAGATATAGCAGGGCGGAGAGTGCCAAATGGGCACATGTGGATTGCCCTCGGCGGCATGCCTAACCCGAGAGGCGGGGTGTTAGGCATGACAATGGGCGGGGGGTCCCAGCAACAACCTTAATCTGTGGAGACAAACATAGTAATACAATATAAAATACAATACAATATTTTGATAGAACACAATATAATACAAAGTAAACTGAGCAGTAAAAATTAAACCTTGGGTGAGGGGGTGGTAGAATGTGGTGTTCTTTTCCATACTATGATATAAATATATATATATATTTTTTTTTTTTTTTTTTTTTTTTTTTTTTTTTTTTTTTTTTTTTTTTTTTTTTTTTTTTTTTTAAATTTGGAGTTCTTTTTCTTCACCACCCTCACCCATACAAATAGACTAAATTATGTGCAACAAATATAATAGGATCATTGGCCGTCACCCGCGACCACCCGCGACCACCCGCGACCACCTGCGACCAGGTGCGACCACCCGCGACCGCGACCACCCGCGACCACCCGCGACCACCTGCGACCAGGTGCGACCACCCGCGACCGCGACCACCCGCGACCACCCGCGACCACCTGCGACCAGGCGCGACCCGCGACCACCCGCGACCACCCGCGACCACCCGCGACCACCCGCGACCACCCGCGACCAGGCGCGACCCGCGACCACCTGCGACCAGGTGCGACCAGGTGCGACCTGCGACCACCCGCGACCACCCGCGACCAGGCGCGACCCGCGACCACCCGCGACCGGCACACATATATTTTCGGAAGATGGTGCCCGCGGTCAGCCGCGACCCGCGACCGGCCTCTGCAGGTAGGGTCACGCAAGGGTCATAAGGGTCAGAGGGTGAGGGCCAATGACCGTCTATTAAAACATGAATAAAACATACATGTGGACAAAAGATAAAACATAAGAGAAGTGATTCGAATTTTTAAAATAATATACATGTTATTGGAAGCCGTAGTCAATCCGACTGTGGATGCGGTTCTTCATCATAATAAGTCGTGGACACGAGGGGGAGTTTGCACGATGCTTGTAGTCACCAGCTTCATAATAGTGGCAGTTTCGACATTGGGTTTTAGTTGGGTCGTCTTTTACTGGGCAGTCTTCTAAAAGGTGCTCGTCTGCGCAATGAGCGCAAGTAAAGAGGGTACATGTTTTTCGCGTATGTCCGTAGCTCTGGCACTGGAAACACTGAATAAATGGTGAGAATTCATCTGCGTGTACACGTGTGTATTCGATGTTGATTTTCTTAATGTGGAGTATTTCGTGGAAGACGTGTGGGGAAACAATGAAGGCCATGTTGTACAATCTTGGGTTCCGGTTTTTGCGCACGAGTTTGGGACGAATGTCTTCTTCACTTGTGATCTTATCGGCGATGGATGGGTTTTGCTTGCAAATGAGGTTAACGACTTCCTCGCTTGGAATGTGTTGGGGTATGCCTTTAAGGATTACCATGGGTTTAAGTTGTCTTGCTTTCTCGACCATCTTGATTCTCTTGGTTTTGTCGAGTTGCCCTCTCATGCTTTCCAGAATTCTGTCTCGTTGGTCCGTTTGGTCAAATCCAACTCGAATTTTTCCCTCGGAGAGAGGTATTACCTGGGTGGGTGAAAAACCCAGACGATCTAATTGTGCCAAGTTCCTCAATTCACTGAGAGACTCTTTCACGATTTCGGGAATCTTCTCCTTCTCGATCCATGGCTCATAACCTTCGATCGTTAGGATCAGGGATGGCTTGATGGTAGTTTGATTCAGTCTAGTGTTATCTGGTTGTGTGGATTCTGTTTGTTGCAGTGGAGCTCGTCGGCCCAGAGCAGCTGAGTAGGTGATGTTTTGCAGGTTGTTGGCGTTGAGTTTTCGTTGTTGAGTTGAGGATTCTGGTTGCGTCGGTGAATGAAGTGTAGGTAGCTGTGCTGCAACTAGTTGGGCGCTGGCAGTGGGGATATTGGTAGTTGCTGTTTCGATGGTTTCCTGTATGTATGTTCTGAGGTTGGTGATTTCAGTACGGATTTCTTCGCGGATTTCCTCGCAGATGTTTTCTTTAGCAGAAAGGATGCTATCACAGATGGTTTCTTTGACTGACTGCGCATCCTTAGAGTTGATGTTTAGGGTGTCGGCAGTATTGGAGTGAGCGTGTTGCGGGTCATGTTGTATAGTGTGTGATTCTTCCAGGAACGCGTTGATCATATCACGGAGTGTGGTGCAGTTATCTGTGATGCCTTTTTTGCCGCCTCGAGTGAGGGAAGGTTTTGATTTAAGGATGGCTTCTATATCAGTGGTGTGCGTGTCAATCAAAGTCTTAATTCTGGAGATCAGTTTGGTTGTCGGGTTGAGTGTCTCGACCAAGGGGGAGTTCGGCACTGATGCCGAGCTAGAATCGTTGTCTACCATGTCGTTGTTTTACACAGATTTCACCGTTATTTTAGTCAATGTTTAAGTTGCTTAAATGTGTGCAAATGTCAATAGACTTACTGTAGTGGGGGGTGCATCCAATTCAGCACACGCACAAACACCAGCACTATCACTTTGCACACGGGAGTAGTTGTCACTTCACACAAGTTTAACACATATAGTTCAAAGTGGCTTCTCAAGAGTTAGTGAAGCACATCTTGGGCCAGTGGTTTCATCAGAGAGCAGTCCACTCAGACCTCAGTCATTGAGAGCAGCAAAGGCGGCGCCCACTCGGCGGCGTCGGTGTCAATCCAGGAGCAGCCCGTCAGCGGATGCTGTGGCCCAAGGAAGGCGGTGCTCGCCCAGCAACGGCGGCGCCCGCCCGGCAAAAGGCGGCGCCCGCCCAGATGCCACCCGCGACCACCTGCGACCACCTGCGACCACCCGCGACCTGCGACCAGGTGCGACCACCCGCGACCAGGTGCGACCACCCGCGACCAGGTGCGACCACCCGCGACCACCCGCGACCAGGTGCGACCACCCGCGACCAGGTGCGACCACCCGCGACCACCCGCGACCAGTGACCTGGTGCGACCACCCGCGACCACCCGCGACCAAGCACCTCGACTGGTGCGACCACCTGCGACCACCTGCGACCACCTGCGACCGGTCACGTCTGCTCTCTACGGAGGTCGGGAGCAGACTGGTTAGGTTAGGTTAGGTTAGGTTAGGTTAGGTTAGGTTAGGTTAGGTTAGGTTAGGTTAGGTTAGGTTAGGTTAGGTTAGGTTAGGTTAGGTTAGGTTAGGTTAGGTTAGGTTAGGTTAGGTTAGGTTAGGTTAGGTTAGGTTAGGTTAGGTTAGGTTAGGTTAGGTTAGGTTAGGTTAGGTTAGGTTAGGTTAGGTTAGGTTAGGTTAGGTTAGGTTAGGTTAGGTTAGGTTAGGTTAGGTTAGGTTAGGTTAGGTTAGGTTAGGTTAGGTTAGGTTAGGTTAGGTTAGGTTAGGTTAGGTTAGGTTAGGTTAGGTTAGGTTAGGTTAGGTTAGGTTAGGTTAGGTTAGGTTAGGTTAGGTTAGGTTAGGTTAGGTTAGGTTAGGTTAGGTTAGGTTAGGTTAGGTTAGGTTAGGTTAGGTTAGGTTAGGTTAGGTTAGGTTAGGTTAGGTTAGGTTAGGTTAGGTTAGGTTAGGTTAGGTTAGGTTAGGTTAGGTTAGGTTAGGTTAGGTTAGGTTAGGTTAGGTTAGGTTAGGTTAGGTTAGGTTAGGTTAGGTTAGGTTAGGTTAGGTTAGGTTAGGTTAGGTTAGGCTAGGTTAGGTTAGGTTAGGTTAGGTTAGGTTAGGTTAGGTTAGGTTAGGTTAGGTTAGGTTAGGTTAGGTTAGGTTAGGTTAGGTTAGGTTAGGTTAGGTTAGGTTAGGTTAGGTTAGGTTAGGTTAGGTTAGGTTAGGTTAGGTTAGGTTAGGTTAGGTTAGGTTAGGTTAGGTTAGGTTAGGTTAGGTTAGGTTAGGTTAGGTTAGGTTAGGTTAGGTTAGGTTAGGTTAGGTTAGGTTAGGTTAGGTTAGGTTAGGTTAGGTTAGGTTAGGTTAGGTTAGGTTAGGTTAGGTTAGGTTAGGTTAGGTTAGGTTAGGTTAGGTTAGGTTAGGTTAGGTTAGGTTAGGTTAGGTTAGGTTAGGTTAGGTTAGGTTAGGTTAGGTTAGGTTAGGTTAGGTTAGGTTAGGTTAGGTTAG
>CALSUK010000010.1:0-25952 GCA_943789525.1 Agriphila geniculea
AAGGTTTCATAGTCACGTGTTCGAAGAGTGCCGTCCGCAAAATATATAATCTGGGTGTAATGTAACAGATCAACGCCACATTGTATTGGTATAAATGCAGGCTCTAACTAACCATTTAAATGTTAAAACACTATTTACCCACATTTGCCAATAAGAAGTTATGAACGCAACTGTACAAACAATTTTTCTGTATAATACGACACATTAAAGAAGGTCATCAATATGTATGAACGCGTCGCTTTTTTGTGGTCTATCGAATTTGGTCGGTTAATAGGAATACTGACAGTTGTTTTGGATTTTAATTGATATTTCCTTTAATACGAAGAATTTGAAGCTGAAAATTTCAGAGCATGTACTTCATTAACTGCACAAATTATTCATTGGGCCAGGATCTAAATAATCTCTCATATTTTTATCCTGCTGACCGTCAAAGTCATGACATGGTCGGTCTCACCTTCATGTGGGTATTATTCAAAAACGTGTATGTGTGCGGTTTTCAAAATTTTTATGGTAATGAGAAATAATAAGAAAAATAGAACACCGTTTTTAGTTTCTTTATTTATGTGGTAGTTAAGGCGCTAGTTATTTTTTCTGTTTTCAGAAAATGCCCGATTACTTCATAATTTGTGAATATTTTTGAAATGTTTTCTACCGCACCAATAGCACAAATTAGGGGCTACTTCTATATGTTTACTGTAAGATCGCACATTTAGTAGTTTCCGAGATCTGGGATCTGGCAAAACGTTACGCCAGCAGGAAATCAAATATCTCCAAAACTATAAGGCCCACAAATTATATATTTGGCGCACATTTCTTGCTAGTATCAAGCTACCCGCCCATATATCATTTATTTCTCTCCGATCATTAGTTTAGAATCTTCCTGCTGGAGTACCGTTACCCCAGCAGAATTCGTTTTTCCCGTCTTATTCCAAAACTATAAGGCCCACAAATTGCGCACAAATTATTCATCAAACTCGCTTCCCTCTAGAAGCTACTTTCTTGCTGGCGTAACGGACTCATCAAAATGGTAAAAAAAAGGAACCCTTATGGTGTGACTCAGTCTGTCTGTCTGTCACAGCTGGATATCTCGAAAACTACTAATGATATCAACTTGAAATTTGGAATAGTTTAAGATGATATTTGTCCAACTATTTTGCAAATAAGAAAGAAATAAAAAAAAATTTTTTTACAACAGGTAGGTACTGAAAAGGAGTCTTAAAAATTTGAAGTGAGGTGACTAGGTTATGTGGGGTATCATATGAAAGAGCGCTGTTTGCACATTATAAAACATTTTTTCCCTTTTTTTTAGGACGCATAGTTTTCGACTTATGATGAAAAATGTAAAAAAAAACCGTCCCCCCCCCCTTATCTCCGAAGTTTGCAAAGAGAAAAATCTGAAATAATTCTATGTGATAGTAGTTTATGTAAGGATTACAGGAAAAACAAAACGATGCCTCAATATAACACAATTTTTTAGAAATTCAAAAAACAAACAAAAAAATATTAGTGCCACTACCAGTCAACAGATGGCGCTGACCTAAGAAGAAAAAAATAGTTCCACTATTGGTCAAGAGATGGCGCTGACCTAATACTACAATAATAATTGGTGGCTGGTTCTAATATAATTACCTACGACTGTCATTCTGAATTTCGACAGTCAATCATTTCGACAGGGTCTGAATTTCTAAAAACAATAGTGCGACTACTCACTGCTTTGACAGAACATATTTCGACACACACTACTACGAATAACACTACTTCGACGGAACATACCTTCGAAAAAATACTACTCTGAAATGTGACAATAATTATTGAATTCCGCTTTTTGGTTTAAGGTACTTACAAAATAAAAACATAAATAATAATCAACTATGTTTTTAATAATTATAACAATCATATCTTCAGATAATATAGAGAATTTAAATTATTAATAATAGTAATAAGTCTTCTTGATTTTTTTATTACACATGTTAGTATTAATAGGTCTTTCTTATGCTAATAATAAAGTGGAATTCAATTAATATTGTCACATTTCAGAGCAGTATTTTGTCGAAGGTATGTTCCGTCGAGATAGAGATCCGTCGAACAAGTGCATTTCGAAGAAGGGTTCTGTCGAAGTAGTGTTATTCGAAGTTGTGTGTGTCGAAATCGAAATATGTTCTGACGAAGCAGTGAGTAGTCGCACTATTGTTTTTCGAAATTCACCCTGTCGAAAATTCGAAATAATTGATTGTCGAAATTCAGAATGGTCATTACCTACTATCTGCCGTACGAATAAAGAAAAATAAGTTCCTACTTAGAATAACCAATAATATTGCTTAGCAATATTATTCCTTACGTTTAATTCATGAACGCCCGAGCGGCCTCCTGGTCCCGGATAACAATGGAATATCTATTGTGTCTCTTTTTCCGGGCGTTGAAAGGTTAAATCGATAACATTTCATCAGTTTGTGGAGTGGCTGAAACGTTTTTCAGTCACCATAAGCAGCTGTGGTTAAGATTTGTAAATTAACTGTCCGCCTGTTCGCCCTTCCACCTGTCCGCCGTCTATCCTACTTTTTTAAAGACTGTAGGTACTAAAGTAACATATCAAAATATATTCATGATTGTACGGAACCCTCGGTGCGCGAGTCCGACTCACTCTTGACCGCTTTTTTTAATTAAGAATACCTACCTATTCCCGGAAAATTAGAGTAGTGAGACACAAAAGATTTCCCATTGTTGAGCGGCCCGATCGGGCCGCTCAGGGATTGAAAGATTAAGAATAACTATTTTAAGTGACGTGGGTTTTATTTATTTTTTTATTTTGCTTTTTATTTTAAACTTTTTAAATAATTCATACTTTATCTATTTAATAACCGCTTCCAAATCGGTCAAACCGATTTATATACATAAGTATAGATAAACATACAGATTTATTTCCATAATATTTTTTTTCTTTCTTACATTAATTTTTTATTTAAACTTATGATAAATGTATTTTTTGTAATAAAAACGAACTGTAATTTTAGCCTCGGTATAACATTAAAAATGAAAAGAACATAAAAAATTTATTCAGAGCCCAAAGTGCACATGCGCGAACTTTCCCCCACTCCGTCGAAAAAATTTCAAGATTAATGAAATGCCTCGTACTGTACTGAAGTGTACACTGTACACCGGAGTCTCTCTCTACCGTCTGTACCTACTCGCGAAATGCACGGAACTTGTCGGTTCGTGTTCAATACAGTGCATTTCGGTACCGAAATAAAATAACGGTTAAATAGCGGTACCTCAAAATAAAGGTTGTCATATTTCGGTACCAATATTGAAGTACCGAAAAATTAAGGTATCGAAATTCGAAGGAATAGTTTTTAATGGGTATGACGTCATACCGATAAATAAAGGTACCGAAAAATTAAGGTATCAAAATATGAAGGGACAGTTGTTTTAATAGGTATGACGTCATACCGATAAATAAAGGTACCGAAAAATTAAGGTATCAAAATAATGAAGGAACCGTTTTTAATAGGTATGACGTCATACCGATAAATAAAAGTACCGTAATTTTCCGGTAAATCAGTCCCTGCTAGAGAGTATTCTTCTTAAAGTCGGACATCGCCCTTTGTGTTGGCGCAAAAGCCGCCGTTCGTCTAGCTAGACAGTTGACGCAACGACTAAAAGTGTAAGGGTTGGCACGATGTAATTTGCCTTTTCGAATTTTAAAAATATATAGGAAAAATAAGATAGACACTTCAAAATTCTTGTTTTATTCAATACTAAATTGTTTTATTCTTTGAATTATTTATTGTCATTTTTTCTAGAAGGTAAGAATATTTTTTTCAAATTTGTCTCTTTTCCTTCTTTTAATGCTCTTAAAATAAGGAAAAGAAAAAGTTTTTCTTAGTATTTTCTCTTTTTTTTCTTCTTCTTTCATCATAAGTGCGAGGAATTATAAGAATTTATATGTATGATAATCATAATTTAATTGTAAATCATAACTAATTTAGGGCTAAATAAGTATAAAATAAATCTTAAATTAGTACTCAATTAGGAAATAATAATGAAAAAATAAGTTCAAAGATGGCGGCTGACAACTTTTTTGTTTATGGGCCCGATTTCGATGAAACTCGGTTTTTGGTAGTGTTTGGCAAGAAAACAGCAACGCAATGTTAAAAAAAATTCAAGATGGCGGCCAACTTTTTTGTTTGCGGGCCGATTTCGATGAAACTCGGTTTTTGGTAGTATTTTGACAAGAAAACAGCAACGCAATGTTAAAAATAAAAAAATACAAGAAGACGGCAAACTTTTTTGTTTGCGGGCCGATTTCGATGAAACTCGGTTTTTCGTAGTATTTTGGCAAAAAAACAGCAACGCAATGTTAAAAATGTTAAAAATTCAAGATGGCGGCCAACTTTTTTGTTTGTGGACCGATTTCGATGAAACTCGGTTTTTGGTAGTATTTTGACAAGAAAACAGCAACGCAATGTTAAAATGTAAAAAAAAATCAAGATGGCGGCCAACTTTTTTGTTTGCGGGCCGATTTCGATGAAACTCGGTTTTTGGTAGTATTTTGGCAAGAAAACAGCAACGCAATGTTAAAAATTTAAAAAATTCAAGATGACGGCCAACTTTTTTGTTTGAGGGCCGATTTCGATGAAACTCGGTTTTTGCTAGTATTTTGGCAAGAAAACAGCAACGCAATGTTAAAAATGTAAAAAATTCAAGATGGCGGCCAACTTTTTTGTTTGCGGACCGATTTCGGCTATGGCTAGATGTTACCATATTTCTAGACGCCATCACCGACTTTTCCTTTGATAGGTGCGATAGCCTTGTCCTGTTGGGAGACTTCAATGTTGACCTACTTGCGGTTGGGGGTGGTGGGCCACGGTTGCTGTCACAGTTCTTTGAGACAATGAACCTTACCCAGGTAGTCACTGATCCAACCCATTTTACTGATCACAGTCAAAGTCTAATTGACTTGATCTGTACAGACATACGCACATTAAAGGTAACAGTGGGACACTGCCCTGAGGTCATGCTATAGCCACAGCCAAGTTAAAAATAAAGAAAGACAAGATATGTCCCCTTTAGGTAGAATATAGGCCAATAAAAGATATTATTCAAAACTTATGGGAGTTTGATCTTAGCAAAATAGACTGGAGTCATTTCCATAAAGCGAAAAATGTCAACATATTAGTAGAGAATTTCCAATTGTGTCTAACACATTTATTCAATCTGCATGCTCCAGTAAGGAAAGGTAAGTTTAAGCACCCTCCTCACCCTTGGATCACTGACACCGTCAAATCCATGATGCATATTAGGGACGAGTACCGGCAGGCTCTAAAAACTAACAAATCTAAACCACAGAAAGACTGTGAGAAGTCACAAAAAGATTGCTATCTTCAAATGAAGAACAACGTGATTGTAGCCATAGAACAAGAGAAGAAGTGTTTTTTGATAGGCATATTAACTGTAATATTAAGAATTCCAAAAAACTTTGGCAAAACTTGAAAAGCACTGTGTTACCAGATGGAAAAAAGTCTGAACTTCCTCCATGCTTCGATAATCCTGACACCATCAACTCTCATTTTCTCTGTGCACCCGGTCAAAATGATGTGTCAATATCACAGCTTACATATTTTGAGTACCTTAGATATGGCACAGCAACGCTTTCACTGCAGCCTGTAAATGAGGACAAGATACTCAAAATCATCAAAGGTCTCAAATCTAACGCTCAGGGCTGCGATGGGTTAACACGGGACATGCTTCTTTTGTCTCTTCCTTACACCCTACCTGCAATTACTATTATAATCAACAGATCTATGGCAGAAAGTACATTCCCTAATGCCTGGAAGACAGCAGTGGTAAAACCCTTACCCAAAGTGAGCTCCCCAACGTCTCTTCAAGACCTCCGTCTCATAAGCATCCTTCCATGCTTGTCAAAGATACTGGAACGGGTGGTCTGTGAACAACTCACAGAGTTTCTCGAAGAAAATGAGATATTGCCTTGCTTCCGATCTGGCTTCCGTAAAGGACACAGTACTGCTTCTGCTATGGCTAATGTGGTTGACAACCTACTCTCGGCTCAGGACTAGGGAGAGGTCAGCATTCTGGTTCTCCTGGACTTCTCACGCGCTTTCGAAACAATAAATACCGCACTACTTTTATCCAAGCTCTCATATTATGGGGTGGACACGGCTACAGTTAAATGGTTTGAAAGTTATTTGGCAGAAAGGCAACAGTATGTGCAACTTGTGGACAGGAATGGTACCAAATCAAACTCCTCATTTCTCCCTGTAACGCGAGGAGTTCCACAGGGTTCTATACTTGGCCCAATTTTGTATATCTTGTACAGCGCTGATCTCATCCACAGTATTAAACACTGCAAATATCATCTATATGCAGACGAATTACAGCTGTATTTTTCCTTTAAACCAGAAAATATTGATAATGCTATCACAATGATCAACAGTGACTTATCTAGAATAGCTGATTGGTGCAAATCCAACTATCTGGTCCTTAACCCAAGGAAATCAAAATTAATGTTAATAGGTACCAACAAAAAGGTTAAAAAATTTGATAATATTTGCCTCAATATAAAACTGGACAACGAAGTCATTACTCGTGTGAATAAATGCAGAAATCTGGGTTTAACTTGTTAAAGGAGATCGCAAAGCAAGCGAGTGCAACCTACTTGGAAACCTACATGGGTTTTTGTATTTGATATTTTAGATGTCAAATGTCACTCTCTCTATATGAAAAATCTGTACCTACACGAATAGTTTTTCTCAGTTGTAAATAAAAGTCTGTTTTATATTTCAATAAGCGTTTATTTCATTGCTAAATAGCTTCCACATCGTCTGCGCACTGCTATATCACAACAGGTTATGGTTTTGCTGCAATTTAGCTGAAAGATGGAATCGACTTTCAAGTACAACATTGCACCTCTCGAAGGTAAAAGTAACTGGGATACATGGAAGTATAAAGTGCTTATTGTGCTCAAGGGCATACCTCGCGCTCTCGATATAATCGAAGGCAGACTTACCGAGGATAAAGAAAGCGAAGCCATTGCGAACGGAACATCCGCCGCCGATACCGTGTCGGAATTCACGAAAGCCGACTCGAGTGCTCTTTTCTTTATCACCAACAATATGACTGAAGAAATGCTACGAAAAGTGATGATATTTACGTCCACTAGAGAAATATGGTTAGAACTTCATCGAATATTTGACGGAACAAACGAAGACAAAACCTTCCAATCATGTATGAGTTTCTTTGGACTGAGAAAGGATCCAGCTGACGACGCAGCAACTCATATGTCAAAGTTGAAGAACGTTTGGACCTCATTGAACAAAGAGCTCGGCGAAGATAAGAAGCTTCCGGATCTTCTTCTCATATGCAAAACGCTCAATACACTGGGAGAAGAATACGTTCAATTCAAGAGTGGATGGTTAATGTGTCTAACGTCCGAACGAACCATTGATAACCTAACCGACCGTCTGTGCGTGTTCGAAAGGAACTTGATGGTGTCTAACGTGCCACCAGAACAAGAGGCCTTAGCAACAAAGACCACACAGAAAGGGACAAAGAAAAAGAATAAGGATGCAAAGATAAAATGCAACTACTGCTCCGTCAAAGGTCACCGCGTGAAGGATTGCAAAAGATGGCTTCAAGATGGCAAACCTCCGAAAGCAGTAACCCGCCTCGTTCTGTTTCGTCTCAATAGGAATCTTAAGTAGTGGAATCGATGTACTTACAAGCGGAAGTACTGACAACTGACCATGAAGTATCGACGACTTCATCGAATACAGTCAACTGGTACGTTGATAACGGCGCAACATGCCATCTCAGCAATTGCGGAGATCTATTTCAAACATTCCAAGCTTTTGACCAGATGCACACCGTCTCTACGGCTAATGGCAATGCAATGCAAGCTAAAGGCAAAGGGAATATCAACATCGAATCAGAAGTACGTGGAAAAGTTTACGAGATCACCCTGAAGGACGTTTGGTACGTGCCACAGATCACAAAGAACCTGTTCTCTGTTCTAGCTGCTCATGACTGCAACTCAATAAGCAAGTTTGTCCACACCAACGAGCTGCACTATGTCAACACGCGGCGAAGTTAAACTAACGGGTGTACGCAGCATAAGCGGAGGCTTAGACAAACTAAATGTTAAGAGTATCATTCCTAACAGAAACTTAGAAGTAAATCTTTTTATCCCCGTCAATTGGTAATGCGCTGGAACCTTGTCAAATTAACCTAATCGTGACGTCACCCGCTACAGCTAGCAAAAAAAGTTAAAGTAAATAATAATTAATTTAATTTATTGATAATTTTTGTCAATAAGATAGGGTTAAGTGAGAATATAATAATTGTATGGATATTTTCAAAATAAATGAAAATAAAATATTCTTTATTTAAATAATAGTTCGGCGGGCTAATTATCTAACATAAACTTAATATTCCACGAAAAATTTTCTATGTCTATGTTATCTAAGTAGAAACTATTTAGCGACCGGTTTCATTCTACATACATTGCTACTTTTCTTTGGTATGTTTTTTTTAATCCAGCACAAGAAAACAGAACCAGCAATCTATATTCCCGGCGGGCTGATTATCTAATTAGAAACCACCTCGCGACCGGTTGCAGTTCATAGATGATAGTGATCCATTGCTACTTCTTTTTGGATTAAAAAAAAACATACCAAAGAAAAGTAGCAATGTATGTGGAATGAAACCGGTCGCTAAATAGTTTCTTTTTAGATAATCAGGGTGCAGGGTGCGGGAATATAGATTGCTGGTTTTCTGACGGACAGATGTAGTGCAGTGCATGAGTAAGCTCTGAGTCTAATCTATGTCGCCCCGCTCGCGTGTGATGTTTACATAAGTATCAGTTTTTGCATCAAAACTCATGATTCATAATCATGATATTTATTTAATTAATATTTATATTAGGTTCGTGGTGAAAATCATGTACTTTAGTGTTTTTTTTCTTGACATAGCAATATAGGTACTACTTACTTCATTTTGTGTTGTTTTGTTCTGGTAACACCATTGTTTACCTTTTTTCTACGAAATTGATAATCGGACTTTACACAGTTGAAATAATCTAATATCAAATAATCGATCATTTCGGCATCGATTATCGATTATCATCCCTACTCGCCCGCCAGCCAGTTTTGCTAACGGTACTGACTGTTAGAGTTCACTACGTCATTTTGACGTCATCATCATGGCCGCCACGCGCATTACCAATTGACGGGGATAATACATTAACAAAAACGCAGCTTTACCATGAGCGACTCGTACATCAGAACAAACGTCAAGTACGTCAATTTGTAAAACGGGAGTTAGGAGTAGACCTTCCTCAAGATGAAAACATCTGCGAAAGTTGCATATTCGGCAAGTCGCACCGATTGAAGTTTGGTACCCGATCTAGAGCTTCAAGACCCGGCAAACTTGTACACAGCGACGTATGCGGACCGTTCCCTAACTCATTTACAAATCTACGCTATTTTGTATTGTTTAAGGATGATTTCACCGGCTATCGCTACGTTTACTTCCTGAGAGCCAAGTCAGAAGTAAAACAGAAGATACAAGAATTCATTACCGAAGCAAGAAATACTGGTCATTCGATCGAGACTCTCCTGAGTGACAATGGCGGCAAGTTTGACTATAAGGATGTGCGTGAGATCCTCGCCACGCATGGAATTAGACAGAGGCTGACTATGCCATATACTCCCGAGCAAAACGGATGCAGCGAGAGAGATAATAGAACCTTGGTCGAGGCTGCAAGGACTATTATGCACAGCAGAGGGTTCCAAGAGAAGCTTTGGGCCAAAATAATTAAAACGGTTGCCTACGTTCTTAACAGAACAGGTCCCTCCCGTATGGAGAACAAATCACCCTACGAACTATGGCATGGACTTAAACCGAAAGTTGCTCACCTACGCATCTTGGGCTGCAGAGCCTACGTCCATGTCCCCAAACAGAAAAGGAAGAAACTCTCCATGAAAGCCCTCAAAAGAAGATTAATTGGATACGACAACGATGATGGCTATCGTATCTGGTGCGACGACAACACAATGATTCGGTCGCGAGACGTAATCTTTGACGAGAAACCGCTTGACAGAACTCTTTGCGAAGACGTTGTACCCACGACAACGAGGAAAGACACGCCTTTCAATGAAATCGATTTGAAAGTGACTTTCAATCAGGAACGCAATGAAGAAAGTCAAGATCCAACACCAAGCCATCATATTGAAAACTCGATATATGATCAAGAAGATCAAGGACGTGTGCCGCAGATAATAGAAGACAGATCTATTGAATTTGATGAGGAAAATCCCGATCATGGTGAAATGTCCAGACCACCGAGCACAACTGTGGACAAAGCCGATGCCAGTTTAGGAAATTCATCTGACTCAGAAGATGAAGAAACAGAACCTAGATACAACTTGCGAGACAGGAGCACCATTCATCCTCCAGAAAAATTCAGAGACTGCTGTGCACTTATCGATAAAGAAGCTGAACCCACTACGTTTAAAGAAGCTATGAAGAGCCCAAATAAAGATGAGTGGATTAAAGCTATGCTGAAAGAGATAGATTCTTTGAAAGAGAACAACACATGGGTCCTTCAAGAACCTCAAGATCGAAAAGCCATACCGTGCAAATGTGTTTATAAGATAAAGAGAAACCCGGATGGCTCTATCGATAGATACAAAGCGCGCCTGGTTGCAAAAGGTTTCAAACAACGCAAAGGAATAGACTACGAGGAAACGTACAGTTCGACGTGACGACTGCCTTTCTCTATGGTGAGCTCGAAGTAGAGCTTTACATGCAACAACCTGAAGGTTTTCACGACGGGTCTACCCGCGTATGTCATCTGAACAGAAGTTTGTACGGATTGAAGCAAGCGCCCCGCTGCTGGAATCATCGTTTCCATAAAGTACTGTCTGAACTCGAATTCACACAGAGTACTGCAGATCCGTGTCTATACACAACCCAAGTAACACACGAAAGCTGCTTAACAGCCGAATAACGGATTTCCATCACGCCTAAAGCTGAATAAGGAACCTGCATAAAGGCTGTATACGACCTTATACAGCTCTTACACCTCTTAAATGGGCACAAATTATTCAGCCTTAAGTTCACATAGCTGCTTAAGAGCTGTGTAGCAGCAACTTAACAGTGTAATAAAGGGTAACAGGCTGTGTAGCAGAAATTTAAGAGTGTTATAAAGGGTAACGACAGTACTATGCGCTGAAATTCGACTGACTAAGAGATCACAAGTTACTCTTTATTCAGAAAATATGTCACATGTACGCTTTAATACATATTTTGAACCGCGCAAGGCTGTTTACGGCCTGTGTAAAATTAAGTGAACTAATATTTGAAGTGTAAACGGGAACACTTTATGTTACGTGAATGAATTAGAGTTAACGATACATTGGTGGATAATATTCATATTCATACTCTGTTTGATGTATTATAAAGGGAAAATGAGTGGGAACGTAATTTTACTGACATTATACATATATATTATCTAACAAAATTTTAGTGCGCCACGAAAATATTCTGTTTCGAATTAGTTTTGTGATATAAATATGCTGTGATGTAATCTTGACAAAAAAAAATGTAGTGCTTTGAAAAGAATTATAAGATAAAAAGTTATTATTAAGATATTTCGAAGTTAAAACTGATACATTACATTCCTATTTCTTGCACAATACATCGTAAAGGTTGAAAAATCAATCAGAATTTTTATAGGTTATACAAAAATGGTGGATTATGTTACTAATTACATTGACTGATTACAGTACCACATATGTTCTTTTATTCAGATAACATCTGTTTTAAGGTACTTATGTGAACCATTATAAAGTAGAAGCCGTTAATTCGATACACTACTGAGTCTCTAAGCAGCTGCGAGGCATCTAGTGAATGTATAAACAGCCGCTATGCAGATACTATCAATGGCAGTATAAAGGCTGATTAGCGGTAGACATATTCAGCTATAAGTTGAAATATGCGCCACATATCATCCATTATACAGCTATTCACTTCATAATAGTTCACACGTGCCTCTTTAATAAGTTAGTGTAATAGGAGTTCACAAATACCTTCTTATACAGCATTTGGCGAAATTTTATCCACTAAACAGTCCTTACTAGGGTTTAGGCTTTAGAATATGTTAGAAGCTGAATAGAGTCGAGAAAATATACCTTTATAGCACTCTTAGCGTATTCATGGTGGTTTTGTCGGTCTAAGTAAGCCTTAATGCAGCTCTTAATTAGCCTAAGCTGTTTAAATATCACTGACTGCTATTATGCAGCTGTAGGGTCACCAGTGTACTCTTAGAAGAGTCTTAATAAGCACAGAGTTTTAAATAAGTCTAAAAGTGAGTAGTTATACAGCTATCTGTGTTACTTGGGAAAGAAAGTAGGGGGGAAATGTATCTTACTTACTTTATATGTCGACGACGGATTAGTGGCTGCTTCAGACAAACAGCTTGCCGATGACTTCCTAGAGAACCTGAAAACTAAACTTAAAATAACGACAAAGCCCGCGACCTACTACTTAGGAATGGAGATCAGTCAGTGTAAAGACGGCACGATTGTAATCCACCAAGAAGCATATACAAAGAAGGTACTTGAACGCTTTAACATGGCTAACAGTAATCCTGTCTCAACGCCGATTGACGCCGCAGAATCGTCTGTAACACAATTAGACGCGGAGAAAGGAAACACCGATGAGATTAATTTCCCTTATCGCGAAGCTGTTGGTGCACTAGCATACCTCATGGTCGCAACTCGTCCTGATATCGCTTATGCCGTTGGCGTAGTATCACGGAACTTGGAAAAGCCAAACAGAAGTGACTGGAACAGAGTTAAACGTATACTCCGTTACCTAAAGGGAACTACGTCTCTTGGGATCCAGTTTAGGCCGAAGACCCTGGCAAAGCCAGAACTGGAAGGATATAGCGACGCTGATTATGGTGGCGATGCTACTACCGGAAGATCCACCACTGGAATAGTATGCCTATATGCCGGAGGTCCAGTATCATGAACAAGCAGAAGGCAAACCTCAGTAACACTGTCCACTACTGAAGCGGAATTAGTGGCCGCCAGTGAAGGAGCCAGAGAACTAGTTTGGCTGACGAGAGTCTTTGAAGATCTGACATGTAAGCAGTTATTATTATTGTTACTAGTTTTTTTATTTAAAAGTATTCAATTCTTTGTTTTTTTACCGGAAATGTAAATCTGTAAGCGTTTGTTATTTTTTTTTTTTATTTAAAAAGTATAGTTTTGATTTTAACCGGAATTGTCTACATTTCCGGTAACGATTAAGTGCCTGATAATTCAATTCAATTCTTTTGATTTTAACCGGAAGTACTTACATTTCCAGTAGGAATTAAGTCTTATTCGCTCATTAAATTATGTTGAGTTCACAATTTAAATATTTGCTAGTTGGTAATTTAAATCGACAAACATTTTAAAATTTATATTTGGTCATAAACAATATTATTTGTTGATTTTGTAATTATCAAAAAAATGTGAATTTATCTATTTCCGTTTCTCGTCACTGTTAAATTTGTTTTGGCGGGAAACCAGGCTTACGAGCAAGAAGTTGAACAGTTTTCTGGCATTCTGTTTCGGAGTCTCGAACGATTAACTTGTACGATAAGTTGTGGATGTAAAAGTTTTTTACTGGGTTGTTATTTTAGAGAAATAGAAAGTTATTAAAAGTGTAAGAAAAGTCTACGTTGTTTTACTCTACAATCGACATCTTCGGTCTTCTCTGACTTTAGTTTACAAAGTCAGAAGCGGGATACAGAGCGATGGACTGTGATGAAGAAGGGTCAATGGTACCACCGTTGGCGGATGGACGTGGAATAATTTCTCCGATACTACCGAATAACGACTCTCGTCGCGGGCGCAGCAAAACGCGGACTCCAAGGCAACGAGTTGATCGCCCACCACCGCGTTGTAGATGTTCAAGATCTCCAGAAAAACGATCTTCGTATACTCGTGGACGGGAACATTCAAGGCATGAAGACCATTCCAGAAGTCGCAGTCCAGCAAGGCGTCGAAGATCCGGACATGAAGAACACTGCTCTTCTGAACAGCGGCACTCATCGCATCGGCGTTCGCCATCAGAAGAAAATAGGCCACGTGAGTTTATGTCTCAATTTACAAAGTTCTTTTCGAATTTTTCGACAAATAATAATAGGGAAAACTTTTCAAATACAAATGTCGTGCCTGAATTTGATCCTTCCTTAAAGAACCAAACAATAAATAATTGGCTTACCAAGGTGAATGAATGTGCTAAATTGTATGGATGGACTGAGCGTCAGATTGTACACTACGCGTTACCAAAGCTTGTAGGCGTTGCGAAGAAGTGGTACGAAGGCTTACCAACACTTCTGTATTCGTGGGATGAGTGGCAAACCAAACTTAAGTCTGTATTTCCTGCAGAGGAAAACTATGGGCAAATGCTGACCGATATGTTGGCAAAAAGGGCTAAGTTTGGCGAGTCTCTCGAAGACTATTTTTACGAAAAGGTTACGCTTCTTAATCGCTGCGATATTGTAGGTAAGAGAGCCGTGGAGTGTATCTTGCATGGGATAGATGACAGGTCCGTGTGTTTGGGAGCTGAGGCAGCACAATTTATTGATCCAGACAAGTTACTTGCTTATTTACGGAATGCTAAGACAACTAGTAATATCAGGAATTTTAACTCCGGGATCAAGAAATATCGCGATCCAAAATTGATTGCTAACTCTTCCTCTGCTAATACCATGAACAAACTGAATCATAACATCCGTTGCTATAATTGCAAACAAGACGGTCACCCTGCATCGAAATGTACAAAACCTCTTAAGAAGTGCACAAACTGTTCATTAGTTGGTCATACGGATTCGGAGTGTTTCCGTACAAAGAGAGATGTAAAAGTTGAGGATAAGAAAGCTATTTTGAAAATTGATCAGTCAAGTTGACTATCAAATAAATATGTGCAGAAGATTAAAGTTAACGAACAAGACTCTTTGTGTTTTGTTGATTTGGGTAGCGAGTTGACACTAATACAAGAGAGTGAGGCTAAAAAAATATTCGACAAAATTGATAGTACTATTAGTCATCAAATGGTAGGGTTTGGAGGTGCGGTTGTTCATTCCTTGGAGTCGTGCATAGCCGATGTGCAAATTCAAAACGTACGTGCCAAAGTTACATGTGTTGTAGTTCCAGATCAATTATTAAAGTATCCCATATTGATGGGTCAAACATTAACTGAACAACCTCACGTTCAAATTATTAAAACTGATAAAGATTTGATATTTAGAACAAGTTATGACGTAGAAAGGATAGACCATGGGTTATTAAAATTGTATGTAGCAAATGATGTCACGGTTAGAAGTGTTGATTTGGTAGAAGTTGTATGTGATCCTAAATTTAGTGGGGATGTTTATGTTCGGAATTGCTACAGAGGATTACCAGGTAAAGAATATCAAATAGAGGAGGGTATTTATGCACTAAAAGATGGAATAGGTGAAATCTTGATCACTCCAATGAGTGCTAGGCCAATCACATTTAAAAGACGCGAATTAATTGCAAGAGTAGAAATCGTTCTAGTCTTTCGGATTTTGCGAAGTAAATAGAATTAAATCAGGTGAACCATTGCAGCCATTTACGTTGCAGGATTTAAATATTGGTAAC
Source organism: Agriphila geniculea (assembly GCA_943789525.1). NCBI lineage: Eukaryota > Metazoa > Arthropoda > Insecta > Lepidoptera > Crambidae > Agriphila > Agriphila geniculea. Next base: position 15,696 of record CALSUK010000010.1, read on the forward strand.
ATTAATGAAGCTCATAAATTAAAATTGCTCGAATTAATTAATTCTTACCGTGATTGTTTCGCTACGTCGTTGTGTGAATTAGGGCGCACAGATATAGAGAAGATGCATATTGACCTTAGTGACGACCAGCCTATCGTGTATCGTCCGTATAGGTTGTCACAAAAAGAAAGAGAAGAGGTTCAAGGTATGGTGGATGAGTTAAGCACTACTGGCATGATTCGTGAATCTAATTCTCCTTACGCAAGTCCCATAATCTTAGTTCGAAAGAAGACTGGTGACAAGCGTCTTTGTGTAGACTATAGGGCTTTAAATAGAAAAACAATCAAACAACACTATCCTCTTCCTTGTATGGAGGACCAAATGAACAGATTGTCAGGTAATAAGTTTTATTGCACCTTAGACTTGGCTAGCGGTTATTACCAAGTAGAATTAACAGAAGATGCGAAACCCAAAACAGCCTTTGTCACTCCAGATGGCCAGTGGGAGTTCAATAGGATGCCCTTCGGGCTGGCCAACGCACCGGCTGTATTTCAGAGGGTGGTTAACAAGGCTTTGGGATCACTTCGTTTTAGTAACGCTGTAGCCTATATGGATGATATTTTGGTGCCGTCCAAAACGGTTGAGGAAGGATTGCAAAAATTAGAATCAGTTTTGAAAAGATTTAGAGAATTCAATTTAACTCTCAAACCTAATAAATGTTTTTTCTTTCAAACTTCTGTTGAATTTTTAGGTTTCGAAATAAACGCCGACGGTATAAAGCCGGGTCATCGAAAAATAGAGGCGGTGCAATCCTTCCCCACCCCCAAAAATATCCATAACGTCCGTCAGTTCCTGGGATTGGCAAGTTTTTTCAGAAAATTTATCCGTAGTTTTGCAACAATAGCTAAACCCCTCACTAGTTTACTAAAGAAGGATACTCCGTGGGCTTGGACTCATGAGCAAGAACAGGCTTTCGGTGAATTAAAAGAAAAGTTAGTTTCTAGACCCATTTTGGCACTATATAATCCAACGCTTACTACCGAACTGCATACCGATGCAAGCAAATGGGGTGTAGGTGGTATATTATTTCAAAGGCAGAATAGTGGTGATTTAAAACCAGTGGCTTATTTTAGTCGTCAAACTACACCAATCGAGCAACACTTTTCCTCATATGAGCTAGAGACCCTAGCCGTAGTATCTTCGCTTGTCAAATTTCGCCCATATCTTCTCGGCATGCCGTTTACAATTGTTACGGATTGTAATTCCTTACGCGCTACGTTCATGAAAAGGGATATGATCCCTAGGGTTGCTCGTTGGTGGAGTTTAATACAGGAATTTGACTGTGATGTGAAATATAAACCCGGTCAACGGATGTGCCACGTAGACGCTCTAAGTCGAAACCCCGTTTCTAGTGATGTCATTGAGGAACTGGATTTTCCCATCGTGTTAAGTATTTCAGTCGATTGGCTCAAAACTGTCCAATCTTCAGATAGCGAAATAGAACGAATCAAAAATATTTTGCAAGATCCAAATATTAAAAATGTCGTAGATATAAGACAAAATTTTTGCGTAAAAAATAACAATGTTTATAAAACAACTGCTGATGGGCTCAGGTGGTTAGTGCCGAAGGGTGTGAGATGGCATATACTTAAAGCATGTCACGACGACATAGGCCACTTTTCGGTGGAAAAAACTATGGATAAAATCAAGGAATCATATTGGTTTCCGAAGATGAAAAGATTTGTTAAAAAATACATCCAATCATGCTTAGAATGTGCGCATAGCAAAATTCCGTCAGGAAAAAATCTGGTTATCTACACCCAATCCCTAAGGTCCCTAAACCATTTCACACCCTCCATGCTGACCACTTGGGCCCGTTCAACATGAGTAAACATAAAAACAAATATTTGTTGGTTATTATAGATTCATACAGTAAATTCATTGTTTTAAAACCAGTCAGAAATACAAAGACTTTCACAACAATTAAAGTTTTTAAGGAGTATTTCGCTACTTTTGGATGTCCCACTAGATTAATAACAGACAGGTACTCGTCTTTCACTGGGAAGAAATTTGAAAATTTTTTAAGGGATATAGGAGTAAAGCATGTAATGAATGCGGTTGCCACTCCACGTGCAAATGGACAAGTGGAGAGGTACAACCGTACCATCTTGGACTCTTTGACTGCTATGAATCACGGACGGGATGAAACTGATTGGGACAATAAAATTTTAGATGTACAATGGGGACTTAATAATACTAAAAAAAAGAAATTTTAAAACTAAAACCCGACTACGGAAAAATCGTGCTCTAAAAAGTAAGAAACAAGAAAATATTAGAGTCCAAAATTTAATAAAAAGGATAACCGTAGTCGCATGCCACTTTGTCCTAGACACGTAGGTACGATACGAACAACAGGCTGGAGGTGGCATGCGACTACGGTTATCCTTTTTATTAAATTTTGGACTCTAATATTTTCTTGTTTCTTACTTTTTAGAGCACGATTTTTCCGTAGTCGGGTTTTAGTTTTAAAATTTCTTTTTTATTTTAAATATTTTGGAGTTGTCAAAAGGGTGAAAGCAAGCAAAGCCACGGGCAAAAGCTAACAATATATACATATTTGAAAAGTGCTCATTAAGCCCTTTCATTTGGTACCCAACACGGCATTATTAAAAAATATTTTTTTTTTAGTTCATGTCTTTAACTCCTCTAGAGGGCGCCACATTCAATTTAATGTGACGTCATATAGCCTATGTTCATTGGACAATTTAGACGCTTCTAACGATACCTCATTTGTCAAATTATAACAAGCAGTTTAGAAGTTATGATGGAACAGATGAATTTACAAACATACATACATACATACATACATACATACAGGTCAAAATCATATACCCTCCGTTTTGGCTTCGCCGTAGTCGGGTAAAAATAAGGGTATTGGGCATTCTCCGGCAGAAGTATTGTTTGGATTAAATTTGACTAGTATGGCGGAAGGTAGGATTCGGTCGACGATAATTAATGATGATGACGATAAACACACTAATCTAGCGAACAATTTAGGTGAAATTAGGGAGGAAGTTAATGCTCATATACAAAAAACGCAAAAAGAACAAAAACAACGTTTTGATAAATCCAGATGTGGACCACGAAAATTTAATGTTGGAGACTTAGTTAGAGTGGAAAGATCTATTTTATGCCCAGGTAAGAGTAAGAAATTAACTTTGAAGTGTCTAGGTCCATACAAAATCATCAAAGTTATGAGCAATGACAGGTATACTGTGGAGGATACTCCTATCACTCGGCGTAAGGGCAAGGCTATATATAGGGGTGTACATCCAGTAGAGAAAATACATCCTTGGTTGAATTTTAAGCGGTCTTATGACAGTGATGAGAGTTCGGAAGAAAATTATTCGTGTACAAATGATGATGATGATGCGTGTAATAATGGTGTGAATGACTATGCAAATACAAGAGTGGATGATGAAAATGGAAAGAGTGTTAGTGAAAATAGTGATATGGATGATAATGAAAGTACAGAGATGAAAGGAAAATAAAATTGGCACAATTATATGATATTTATTAGACAAAAGGAAGGATCACACTTAAGGCAATTAATGTTAATTTTACTGGTTTTATGATAGGTCTGTATGTTTCAATATGTAAATTTAAAAATTATAACATGTAAATGAGACATAAATAAATGGTTCTGGATTAATCTGAATATTGGATAATAGGATGATTTGTGGGCACCAAATGGTGTAAAATGATGATAAATTTGGAAGGATGAATCTATTGATTTTTTTAAGCTAATAGGTCAAGGTTTAATAGATAATATATTGTAAATGTGATAATATGTTTAAAGGATAATCTTGAATTGAAGGATGAAAATATATTAATGTTTTTTTTTTCCATAAAAGGCTTTAATTGATATTGTAATTGTGTATAAAATATAATTATTTTAGAAGGATGGTTAAGTTTATTAATTTTAGATTCGAATGCTTTAATTTATAAATATATTGTGATTGTGTATAAAAATAATGATGAATTTGAAACTGTGGTAAAATTATTTTTTATTAAGCAGGATACATAATGTTAGATTATTAATATAATTGTCATTTTGCATAAACGTTGATTAAGATCATAACATATCATAACATAAATTGGTAGTTGCGGAAATTTATCATGACTGTTCGAAAACATATTATATTTGTTATTACAGCTGTTCATATTTGGATTATAGAAATTAATGTAAATAAACTAGTAAAATAATACTTTGAAAATGAAAATTTAACATTAGTTATTTAAGATAAAATATTATTGCTTTAAAATGATTTTATTTTAATACGATGATTATTGTAATAAACAAAAAAATTAATTTAAGAGTGTATGGGTTTTTGTTTTTATATTGTTTAATTGTCACGAGGTCGTGAATGATGATCAGGATGGACGAATCTGTAAGCAGTTATTATTATTGTTACTAGTTTTTTTATTTAAAAGTATTCAATTCTTTGTTTTTTTGCCGGAAATGTAAATCTGTAAGCGTTTGTTATTATTTTTTTTTATTTAAAAAGTATAGTTTTGATTTTAACCGGAATTGTCTACATTTCCGGTAACGATTAAGTGCCTGATAATTCAATTCAATTCTTTTGATTTTAACCGGAAGTACTTACATTTCCAGTAGGAATTAAGTCTTATTCGCTCATTAAATTATGTTGAGTTCACAATTTAAATATTTGCTAGTTGGTAATTTAAATCGACAAACATTTTAAAATTTATATTTGGTCATAAACAATATTATTTGTTGATTTTGTAATTATCAAAAAAATGTGAATTTATCTATTTCCGTTTCTCGTCACTGTTAAATTTGTTTTGGCGGGAAACCAGGCTTACGAGCAAGAAGTTGAACAGTTTTCTGGCATTCTGTTTCGGAGTCTCGAACGATTAACTTGTACGATAAGTTGTGGATGTAAAAGTTTTTTACTGGGTTGTTATTTTAGAGAAATAGAAAGTTATTAAAAGTGTAAGAAAAGTCTACGTTGTTTTACTCTACAATCGACATCTTCGGTCTTCTCTGACTTTAGTTTACAGACAAAAGAAAAGAGTGTGCCGACTCTTCATGTTGACAACGAAGCAGCGGTACGATTGGCACACAACCCGGAATTCCACAAGCGGACGAAGAATATTCGCGTCCGACACTTCTATGTCCGAGAACTTGTGACTGAAGGAGCGATCTTTATTAAAAGAATTGGAACAAGAGATCAGATCGCAGACGTCATGACCAAAGGACTGCCGAAGCCCGCCTTTGTGAAAGTCAGGTCTGCACTTGCATTGTTTTAGAGGGCGTGTTAAAGGAGATCGCAAAGCAAGCGAGTACAACCTACTTGGAAACCTACATGGGTTTTTGTATTTGATATTTTAGATGTCAAATGTCACTCTCTCTATATGAAAAATTTGTACCTACACGAATAGTTTTTCTCAGTTGTAAATAAAAGTCTGTTTTATATTTCAATAAGCGTTTATTTCATTGCTAAATAGCTTCCACATCGTCTGCGCACTGCTATGTCACAACATAACTCTGGATAACCGCCTTAATTTTGAAAGCCATGTTACTGAGTGTGTCCGAAACTGTTTTTATCGCCTAAAACTCCTTTATAAATTACGTCCTTATCTACACGAGCAACTCAGAGTAGCACTTTGCGAATCTCTTATATTATCTAAACTAAATTACTGTGATACTGTATATGGTTCATGCCTACTGGCTAGAACTGCTAAACTTATACAGCGGGTGCAGAACGCCTGTGCGCGTTTCTGCTTCCATATATCGCCGCGATCACATGTGACTCCATTCCTAAATAGTTCTAACATATTGAAAATGGAGGCCCGTAGAAGGTTACATCTCGCAACTTTAATGTTTGGTATCATTAAATCGGGCAAACCAATTTACCTTTATAACAAGCTCACATGGTTTCAACACACTAAGAGTAACCAGCTTAGAGCCTGTAGAAGTATCTTAGAGACGCCAATACATCGTACGAGGATGTTTCGTGGATCCTTCAGGTTCGCAGCTACACGCTGTTGGAACGATCTCCCGCCGCCGTTGCGTGACCTTAAAACAATCGTCACTTTTAAAAAACGCCTTAAAAAGTACTTATTTGAGCTCCAGTCAACATCGATTGCTTCATAATTATTTAAATCCACTTACAATCCGGTATTTCAAGTCGCGCGTGCGGCGTCGGGGACGTTGCGAAGCGTCATCACGATATGTTGCACTGTTTGCAAGGAATATCCTCAGCTCTTTGGCTTGGCGGATCATCATATTTAGACGTAAGTAAGTACTTGTAAATCTATTTATTTGTATTCTGTATTTTGATTTGTTTTTATTTTGTTTCGTGCCTGTATTAAATGTATTGCAAAATATGTACCTACGATGAACGTTATCTCGTACAGGCCCTGTCAGAATACCAGCGCTGTTGTGGCGTGAGCAATGTTCTCATCACAACAGCATTAAGCTGAGGCAGGGTCCTGGTTGGCTCGTCTCACACCCTATTTTTATTGTTTAAATTAGTTTAAGTACCTACTTAGTTTATATATTTTTTCTATTTCTCCTGTTTGTGTTTTTTTTTGTGTGTGTGATATTGGCCAATAAACTTCATTCTTCATTCATTTCGATGAAACTCGGTTTTTGGTAGTATTTTGACAAGAAAACAGCAACTCAATGTTAAAAATGTAATCTTGTTTTTTTACATTTATAACATTGCGTTGCTGTTTTCTTGCCAAAATACTAACAAAAACCGAGTTTCATCGAAATCGGCCCGCTAACAAAAAAGTTGGCCGCCATCTTGAATTTTTTACATTTTTAACATCGCGTTGCTGTTTTCTTGCCAAAATACTACGAAAAACCGAGTTTCATCGTAATCGGCCCGCAAACAAAAAAGTTGGACGCCATCTTGGATTTTTTATATTTTTATTATTGCGTTGCTGTTTTCTTCTCAAAATAGTACAATAAACCGAGTTTCATCGAAATCGGCCCAAAACCAAAATAGTTGTTCGCCATCTTGGTTTTTTTATATTTTTATTTTTGCGTTGCTGTTTTCTTGTCAGAATTGTACCAAAAACCGAGTTTCACCGAAATCGGCCCGCAAACAAAAAATTTGGCCGCCATCTTGTTTTTTTACATTTTTAACATTGCGTTGCTGTTTTCTTGCCAAAATACTACCAAAAACCGAGTTTCATCGAAATCGGCCCGCAAACAAAAAAGTTGGCCGCCATCTTGAATTTTTATTTTTTTAAGATTGCGTTGCTGTTTTCTTGCCAAAATACTACCAAAAACTGAGTTTCATCGAAATCAGTCCGCAAACAAAAAAGTTGGCCGCCATCTTGAATTTTTTGCATTTTTAACATTGAGTTGCTGTTTTCTTGTCAAAATACTACCAAAAACCGAGTTTCATCGAAATCGGCCCGCAAACAAAAAAGTTGGCCGCCATCTTGAATTTTTATTTTTTTTAACATTGCGTTGCTGTTTTCATGCCAAATTACTACCAAAAACCGAGTTTCATCGAAATCGGCCCAATAATCAAACAAAAATACACAAATATCAACAAATACATCAATGTGCGGCCGCCATTTTGAATTCCAAATCTAATATCAAAATCGTGCCAAAAACACTTTTTCATGACACCAACATCAAAAAATTACAAACACTACTTTCAATATAATATAATATAACCCAATCAGAAGCGTAAGCTCTGACGGGATAGGGCCCGAGATGCATACATTGCCAAAGTATGGGCTCTCGGGCCCTCCCACCCCCCTTCTATACCGCACCACCCCGCACGATTGCTCTGTCTAGACGCCTCCGATGGCCGACTGTATGAAGACTATCTCTCGGCTGTGGTAATACTACTCTCAGTTCATTTATTTAGTTATTTATTCGGGAAAACTAGAAATATTTTCTACTTATATCATCTACTTCCTACCTACCTACTGATTACTAATTTCATTATAAATCTCACCAAATAGGTACCTAACGTTAAAGTTTCAGTTACTAAAAAAAAATACAAAATATTCATTTTCAAAAAATTACATGTTAGGGTATTTTCATTAGACTCCTCCCTTTAAGTTATAGTTTTAACGTTAGGTACCTAATTGGTAGTAAAATATTAGTAGTTTTTCCTAAACTAAATAAATGAACTGAGAGTAGAGTATTAAACGACCAAATTTTTTTTGATGAGATTTAATCAAAAATTTTTTGATTGTGTCAATACTCTAAAAAATAAAAAAGTGGGTAGAAAAATATTTGTTTACTTATACCAAATCAATAGCCTTGATCCGAGGATATGACTATTGACACAGTCAAAAAATATAAATTTCACTTTTTTGCTTGATAGTACTCACCTCATGATTGCAATCAAGTTTAAACCTTATTACTGTGAAGCAAAGTTCAATATTGATCGACAGCCTATATTCAGAGTACTATGTAGAAGTTAACATTCGATTTTTAGAAAATAGCAATGAAGAATTCTTTTTTTATTTATATCGTAAGAATCACAATTTCACTAACAATTTTTTGATATATTTATTTGTTTATAACTTGTACCCGTTTCTCTGGAATCGCCATTGCCAGAAACGTCAAGTTAGCAGCCCACTTTGAGATCGTAATATCTCGGCTTGTACTGAAGCAATATTATTGAAATTTTGCGTATACGATTCACTATTTCCTAACAATTTTTTGGCATATAAATCACATTGATACGAACTGTATTTCTTAAGGTGTCTGCCAGCTTGACGTCAAGATAGCAGCCTCACCAAGATACTCAAATATCTTTTGAACCATAGTATCACTATTTATATGCTATAGTTCACTATTTATAACTATTTACTAACAATTTTTTGACCTAGTCAAAACCTTCTAATTCCATGGTGAGGCTGCCAACTATACGCTAATCGAATATCAACTCGGCGAATAGCAACTGAAATATTCCATATACCTAGAGCAACTTTGAAATTTTTTTCAATACTTATTAGAGGAACTTGCGAAAAATAATGATAAATTACTCTTAGTGGAATCTGTGGAATATACTTCAGTTGCTATTTGCTCAGTTGCTGCTCAGTTGCTCTAGTTGTTAGTCGCCCAGTTGCTCTAAATATAATACTTCAGTTGCTATTCGCCCAGTTGCTCTAAGTGGAACACTTCTCATTTCGGCCCGCTTTCAGCCGATTTCTGTGAAGACGGAAATGTCAATACAAAAATTTCACTGTGCCTTTAGCACGATAAAACTATCGAGTGACAAACGAATCAGTATCGCGCGTAAATGTCAAAGTATTGTATTGAAAATCTTAGTTCTCTTTAAGGAGGTAGGTGGCGCTGTATAAATGTCGATATAAAAATTTCACTCGTTAGTTTTACGTGCTATGGCACTGATAGCTAAGTACAGTTACTTATTTTTACTGTGTTCTAGCTTTATAAAAGGGAGTGACAAAACTACAATACCTGCCCCCTAATTACGTAACTTTGATGCAATCAACACTGACAGAAATCGCAGTAACATTGCTGCATTAGTGAGAACCATTGTGACAACTATCTTACTTAAAGCAGCAATGCAACTGCGATTTCAACGGATTTCAATCGAAAACTATTAGCAACAGTGTTACGTAATTCGGGGTCGGGTGTAACAAGACCTTCAACGAAGCCGAGATCTAAGTATTCTGCCCATCATCAAGACCATTTCTGTTCAAAATTATTGCTTGGAAACCATTTTGATTTTGGTGTTAAAAAAGGCATTGCATACTTTACCACGCAATGTAACGCGTACAACAGACCGCGCCTGCGAGTGTATGCTACACAGCTGCGAACAAATTACGTACTTGTAGGTTTAAAAAATATTTTACAGTCTTACCTTTCGGACTCTCCGGATAATTTAAAATATATATTATCCCTGGCGTTTTTGTTGAATTGAGGCAACCATAAGCAGCACAATAATAGTATATAGTTGCCATATGCCATTGTAATTACAACTATCACGCTCGCTGATCACAAATACTAAACCACCGTTCGTTCGTCACTGCGACGCATTCGCTACCGTTGCAGACCGAGTGTAGACCGAACTAGAGGCGCATAGGAATGGCTCGCATTTCGAGATTCTCGAGCGTTTGTGATTTCTCTCTGTCTTATATTATATTTTTTCGATTCTCGAGTGATTATATTATATTATTTTATAGACGGTGTGTACTATATTATAATATTTTGTTTATTATTATTAGTATATTATATTATTTTATAGA
>CALSUK010000011.1:0-27218 GCA_943789525.1 Agriphila geniculea
TACCAAAGTGACCTTTTAATACAGCATTGCGTGCAGGGGTATTACCATCTCTGTCTTCAGTATTAACATTAGCTCCTTGATTAACAAGGCCTGTTACTTCACTAATATTGCCAACTTTTGTTACATTCAACAATGCATGATCTAATTGTGCTTGCCTTGAAACCTTTACTATATCTAAACTAGAACCAGCATCTGCATTTCTCACTTTTCTTACATTAGACCCACAATCTTCAATCACCCACATCCCTTGCGGAACCTGACCTCCTGGAATCCAAGTAAATACTCTACGCCTATCATTGTCATATTTAGCATAATTAGCAGCATATAAATATTCATTAAGCTTAACATTCATTATAGAACAGTTATCACCATCAGGTCCAAGCTTCCACACATCTCGTGCAACTCTTCCTCCTGAAATACAAGTAAATACCATTCGTCTATCATTATCATAATTAAAATAGTTACTAGCAGCATACAAGGTTTCATTAAATGCAACATTCACTATATAAAAATTGTCACCATCAAGTTTAATCTTCCACCTAAACTTATCATTTTTTTCATTCTTTGGAGTCCAAGTAAATGCCATTCGTCTGTCATTATCATAATTGAAACATTTGTTAGCAGCATATAAATATTCACCCTGATAAACATTCTTAATACATACTTTTGAAGCAAATATTGCATTCCTTACTGATTTTGGTAATCTATTTTCTAGCTTTTCAAGGCTAGATCTTTTTTCTAAAGGAACATTAGGATAATCCTTCATCTCCATTGCTTCTTTAATGTAAGAAGCTAACTTAAATATTGCATTATCATTTAGATCACCACTCTTTTGCATTGCATCAAATACAGCTATGTAACCTGAAATCAACTGACCAATATCACCATGATTATGTACACAGCTTAATATTTTTTTCGTATCTACTCTTCCATATGCATCATCTACAACTTCTTTAATTATATCATCAAACAGCTTTCCATCTGATTTATAAATTTCATTAGCAAGTTCATTAACTGAACTATACCTATTATGCAACATGCCATCCTTTAGCTTCTCTTTTGCTACACTTTTTATTGAATATCTTAACTTCTCTACAAAAAACTCTGCCCATCTTTTTACATTAGGTGCAGTATCTGCTTGGTTAATAATTTCGTTCTTTACGCCCTCAACTACTCCCATCACCTTATATGGATCATTATTTTTAACCTCAATATTCATGTTCCTATCAAAAAAAAATTTGACCATATCTAGGTCACCACTATAAGCGGCTACACGCAGAGGAGTTCTACCATTATTATCTTTAGCTCCAATATCAGCACCTTGATCCACAAGAAACTTAGCTATATTCAAATTGCCTTGCTGAGCGGCCCAGTGCAGGGGATGGATGTCTTTATCTTTAACACTAAAATGCTTCCTATCAAAAAGAATTTCTACTATGTCCAGCCTACCTGCTTGAATAGCAACGTACAAAGGTGTTAATTCATGCCTACTTTCAATATTAATACTTTCAATTTTTCTAATTAAATCTTTAGCTTCATTAATATTATCTCGCACTATAGCATCAAACATTTGCTCCTTTAATAAAGTCACTTTCTCCTTATTAAAGTCCTCTATAATATCTTCTGAATTACAAGCAGAGAATATGCATTCCGCATTAGAAACCATTGTATCATTAAAAGCGAACATCATTTCTCTTGCAGGCTGATAATTACTCCAATTCTCCACTTTTGCAATGGTACTATTTCCATATGATAGCACTAAACTATCATCAACAATCTCCATATCAAAACCCAATATAGACTTATCTCTAAAATCAACCAACCCAACATCATTCTTGTCAATAGGTTGATTATGATAAATCTGTAATCCTTTTTCATCTGGCTGATAGTATCTGAAAGAGTTAGGATCCATCTCTACATGCTCAAGCTTTAAATTTGTACTGTCAATTTTATAAAGCTTATTGTTCATTTGTAATACAATTTGCTGATGCTCTGGACTTTTAAAGTAATCAACTAAACCAATAGACAAAGACCACTTAGTACCTTTGCTATCAAGTACTGTAATATCTTTTATCTCTAAACTGTCCTCTGTAAGGTCAGAGATTGATTTGTTATAACATTCATTTATATAACTCCTTTCACCTTCTTCTATACCTATACTATCAATATCTGTTACATTCAACCCAGCAAAATCAATAATATTGTAAGGTACGTTCTGATAAGGCACTGCTTTGCTTTTTATTTTTAAATTAAGTCTTATGGGGAATAACGAGATTTCGTGATTTAATGTATCTGGTAGTCTGATAACATACTGATGTTGCCCTTTTTCTCCTTCTACCGTCACATCTTGATAGTGATTACATGCTACCATATAGCGATCATAATTAAGGCTTCCTCCATTATTATGATATTTCTGATAACTACTTGTAACATCAGAATTATTATAGCTAAAATCAACAACTACCTGACCTGAGTACATATCAGCAATTATCACTTTTTCACTAGGTATTCCCATGTGATTTTTGATGACTTCTATTTGAGATATTGGTATGTCCAAATTACTCTTACTAGCAATATCTTTTGCAATTTGGTAAGTGCTAGGCAATTCTTGACCTAGAATACTTGCTTGTATAAATGCTTTTAACTTCTTTTCACTATCCTGTATAACTTCTCCACTAATATCATTGCCTGAATTTTTCAACTTTTGATACCTAATATCCTCCGCCGTATCAAACAAAGACTTGTCTTGTATTGCAACAGATTCTGTTACTCCACTACAGTTTACTTGAATTATTAGATTTTTAAAATCATCGATTTTAGTACTTGAAACAATACTTTGTGTATCATTAGCTAAAAGATCTAAGCTATAGCCGACCTTTTCTATATCTTCACTTATTCCCCACTGTGTGATATTAGCAACTTGAACACTTATTACGTCAATATTCCCCTTTATTTTTCCTGTACTGCCTAAATCACTTACTATCCTAGCACTATCACTGTTTTCATTAATAATAAACACTGTTTGCTTCAATCCTCTGTGATGTACATTTTCTTTGTTGACCACTCTAACTTCATAATCTTTATCTGTGCAGTTAGATGAATTTTGCCAAACTTCCGCGTTTTTTACATTAATTAATCTCGTTTCACAGTGAGTAGTAATATTTTGCTTGTTGTCAGAGTTAGATACATAGTTATATGTGTTAACCAATCTTATGTTATTACTATTACCATAACGTATAGTTCCACTATGCAAATTTGCAGCGATATTATTAGCTTTAACATTCATTACTAGAGTATTTTCTTTTCCTGCTCCACCTTTGAGGGTACCAGACATAGAATTATTAATAATAAAAATAGTTTCATTGTTTTTAGAGCCAATATAACGTATATTACTACCCTCTGGAATATGCATTACTGCTGGATAATTTGCAGCTGCTGTCAATGTTTTCGGTCCTGAAATGTATAATACTGATCCTTTAGGAAAGGTTTGCTTTTTTGTATTACTAGGATCTTTTATTGTTGGACTAGTAAAAATAAAAGGTTCACCTGAGAGAGTAAAGCTCTCTTGACAGTTTCTATAGGTTTTGCCAGTATTGCAAGGCATATATACCTTATCCAAAGCGTAGGGCCGGAATATACGTTGTTCATTAATTATGCCACTACATTGATGTTGTGGTATTAAATGTCCTGATGGGGCCATTACGACTCTCAGCCCGCTATTGTACTCGTCTTGAGTTATATGGGGAAGGTACTTTGCCTCTTTACTAATCAAATAAACTTTTTTCTTTTCTTGTTTTGCAAGAAACTCTTCATATTTTTTAGTACTCTTAAATCTTGTAGCGCCTATGTCATCCAGCTGATAAAATTCTAAGTAGAGAGGTCTAGATATATTTAATGAAGATAAATCAGTTTTTATATTAGAAGTTACATCAAAGGAGATGCCATCATATTTTTTTTCTAATTCACACTCCCACACAGTATTGCAACCAATCCCGCTACCCATACAAATGGTCCTTTCTTTAATGGTAGTAATTACCTCATGGTACTTTTCCTGAATGGAAGAAACATATTGTACAACTGCAGCTATATTAGGGTCAGAATTAAGGTAATTTATGGCATTGCTTTTCACAGTATTTAAATAACCCTTTATCCTTATATAGTCTTCGTATATTGCTTTTTCGGAATTTGAAAAAAATATTTTAGTACGATCGATATTAGATATAGGAATTTGTGCTGCTATTGCTTGCGCTTCCATTGTTCTACTGTATAAGGACTGATGCAATGAAAACACAATATCAGGAACCATAGTAAATACTGACATCCTACCTAAAACTTTGCCTGCAGCAGATAACCCTCTTAAAATCTTAGTAGTAGCACTTACACTTTTTATTGTAAAACTAACTCCTGCACTTATAGGCCTTATACTCATGCTTGCTAGTTTTATACCACTACTAGCTGTCCAATAATAATTTAGTGGATGATGATTACCTTGAGCTATTTCGTTTATACTATATCCAAATTGATAAGCAATAGTTGCAAATGTAATACTTTGAACTATAGGATTACTGATAATCTTAACAAACGTTTGACGTACAGGCTGTGGTACCTTACTAATCAATTTTCCCACTTTACTATTAGGAGAAATACTTACGCTTGTCCTAACATCATCCATAGCATCTAGTATACCATTGATACCAAATACTTGCTTTAAAGCATTATTATCATGTCGTCCAAGTGTTGCTGTATCACTTATACTATCAAGCAAGTCATATATAGCCATCATGGAAAAAAACTTTCCACCTTTTGCTCCTTTTATTTTCGCTGAATCAAATTTATCACGATCAAATGCAATTCCTTTTTCTTGAAGGCTGCTTTCTACATTACTAATATAATCTGCAAAAACTTTTTCACCAAGATCATCAAAATGATTTTTAAACGTATCAAAAGTATCTTCCCTAACACCTTTTGCTAGCAAGTTCTGTTTAATTTCCTCTACAATATTAGAGTAATCTTGATTAGTTTGAACATCACCTATATCTTCAATGTATTTTTTATTCTCTAACAACTGCTTATCATTTGATAGTTGATGTAATTTATTATGAATTTTCTCTCTTTCTGCATCTGTAGTAAAATTTTTAATTATATCATCGAATTTTACTTCATAGCCATCGATGCTTAAATAATACTCAATATTTTGTCCTTTTATTTTTTCTTTTATAACGCGATCCTTATCTCTGCCTACTTTTACTAAGATCTCAATACCATCACTATAATCATCTACAAAATATCTTTCTGCATTCTTCATTTCTATAATATCACCTATTATCAATTTTTTATCATTACCATTGTTATCTTTTACTTTTACATATACATCAGTCCTATCAGCATTGCCTATCATATCAAACACTTGCTCACGACCTATATCTACAATTTCATTAGTTAAATCCTTAGCATTATCAATATCAAATAGCTCTTTAACACGTTGCTTTTTTTCTTCCTTTGTAATCTTTTCTTCATCAAACGAATCTATGCAGGCCATACTTACACTTCTTTCTCTTCTTGGCTTTTTACTTGGTGGATACTCCGGCGATGAAGATTTTCTTTTAGAACACTGCCCTACAGTAGGCAACATATGATGTGAACTATGAACTACTCCAACAGGAATAAATCCTTCCTCGGTTGTCCTACTTGTTAAAATAAGTTTATTCGGATTATTAGATCCTTTATCGAAAACAACACCGATAAATTTTACCTCATCACCATCTGTAAGTGTTTTATAGGTAACACCTTCTTTGTACTCTTCATTTATTTGATCATTTGCTTCCCTCAATAAAGCTTGAGCCCCTTTACCCTGCCTTGATGCCTTAAGTTCTAACCCTATTGGAGTGTACTCCTCAGCATTTCCACCTTGAGCCACAAACTTAATACCATGAACTAGCATGTCAATACGTTCCCCTCTACCAGTTTGAAACTCAGTTAAAACTAATGCTCTAGTTTCTGGTGATTCCTGTAATTTTAAGTCACTATAATAACTAAACACTCCATTCAATATTCCCTGGAAATGAGCTTCTTTATTAACGAGACTCTTAAAAGGAAAGATTCCTTCTCCAATTTTTTCTAATAATCTACTATATCCTCTTATTGATAAGGATTGGATATCTAGTGCTTTATCAAATGTTTCTTTTAACTCATTAGGATAAGTAACTTTTTTGAAAGTACCTTGAAATCTCTCAGCTCCATTGTTGTATTCTTGTAAAGAATTATATTTTTCAGTCCAAACAGTAAGATATCTTTTAAAATCTGACTTGTATCTAGTATCAAAATTAAGATTTAATTCGACTATTTCTCTATTTCCTATTTCTCTGTTTAACCTCTCAAGAGGGAGCACTTCATTTAGCATGTTCAGAACATCTTTTCTATTAGCTTCAATAATATTTATCACATAAACCAACTTCTCTATATTTTCTGGAATGAGCACCATCGTTACAACTGCATGGCTTGCATCAAGATTAGCTGACAATCTTTCTCTGGCTCTTTCAGCTGCTGGACGTCTAAGCCTACGAAGATTAGGATGCACTTCAGTAGGTATATTGTCTCCATAGATAAAAATGTATTTTTTAAAACCAGTTTTTAAATCTTCAACTCTATTTAACAATAGTGATTGCCCTAGTAAAAACCTACTAAAATAATGATTATCTCCCTTCTCAGGTGTACCAGGAAACGTATGATAAATACGTTCTAGATTATCTTTCACCTGTCCCTTTAATTCTATTGTTCCAATCCTTTGCGTATCCCAGTCATCAGCAGATTTTAGCATATCTTGAAAAAGAGGAATTATTTCTTCTCCACGATTTGATACTTTAATATCAGAGATAGGAGATGGATTATCAAGATTGACACCAACACATAAAATGTCATCTGCAGTGGTTAGAACTCGCTGAACATTTGGTTGAAAGCCTTGTGCATACTTTTCTGCTTGCTGCAAAGCCTTATCTGGAGTAGCATTAGAACCTGCTCCCGCTTTTAATTCAATAATAATGGGAATAGAATCCAATGCACGATCAGGACCACGAGCCAGCAAGATAATATCTGCATAACCCCTTCCTGCAAATTGCTCTGGGTAAACTCTAAGATTATACCTATAGTGGAAATTCATGAAAACGCCTACCATAAATCCATGATGTGCTGCTTCACGTGCTCTGCTAGCATAGATTAGTGAGTCTGCATATTCGGAGTGAATTGTGTAAATCTTATCAAGAATTCTCCTTAAAGATGCTTTAACTGTTCGCTGATTGGAAATAGCTAGCTTCGCTATATCGACTTCGGGATCCCTCCATAACCCTTTTCTCACTTTTTTAAATTGAACTTCAGAATTATGTTCTATGTCTACTCCTTTATCTTTCACATCAACAACTATTTCTCCCTGATGACCGGCATCTTTAATGATTTTTATTGATTTAACTTTAATTTTATCTAGGTTATTTTCAATAAGAGAGTAAAGCTTGCCTAATACCTCCTTCAATTCACCTTGATCAAACTCTTGAGTGTAAGAATGAGAACCACTTTCTGATATAACAAATAATTTTACTTTATCGATCACATCTTTTTGACTCTTCATTTCACCATTTTTTATAATAGCTACCTTCAAAGTCTTTGCACCGTCAAAGCTAAAATAAATCTCCTTGATGTCTAGCTTTTTTGCCATCTCTGTATCCAACAAAGTAGAAAAACTACCTAGGAAGAAGTGTGTAAAAAACCCTGCTTTTTCTACAGAGTGTAAATAAGATGGAATCTGATCCACAAATGACTGAAATCTCGGTTCAAAAGATTTAAAATCCTCATCTTGCCGGCTTATACCAACTTCTTTATCTGCTTCCTCTATCAATAACTGTATTAACTCAAAGTCTTGTGGTCTTACTTTACCCATGACTCTTTTTAAGCCTTTTGCAAGCTCTTTATCATTATCAATAATATTCCTTTCAAGACCAAAATTATAATGGTTTCGTTTACCTGGTGCACCAACATGAAATAATTGTATTTGAATATCCCCATTACCATATTGAGTCTCAACTTCACCAGAAACACTAATCGTTGCGCTAAGCATTCCACTCATTGCTCTTATTTCAGGTTCACCTCCCCAAGTATCAGGGTTCCTCATGTTTTCCAAGTAACGCTCAAAATCACCTTCAACAAAATCTCTGAACTCATTTCTATAAGAACTTATGTGATCAACTACTCGATTACGAAATAAGTTTCTTACTAAATTTGCAAATGTATCATCATAATTCGCAGCACCTAAATTCCGAACCAAACCTCTAATATGATCTAAATTTTGGGTTACAGTTCCATCATTTCCAAATAGTACTTCATACCTTTGTCGAAATAAAGCATCGTCGTTTCTGACGGGTATTAAGTAAGCCATAGTAACAGACCAAAACAAGCAACTACCGTCTCCTGGAACATCGATTCTCTTAATCTGACTTCCACTTTCGGAATCAACATCAGATCTCCGATAACGCTTAAGTTGAGAAAATTCTCTAGCTTGCTCTATATATTGCACTTCATCCGATAATTCAGTAATCTTTGAATTAACATCTTCTTTTTTTAGATGATCTGTTGGATATTGTATCTTGAACATAAACCCCCTTCATTATATTATACTAAACCCACTATACCAAGCTTATTGTATAACCATCAGAGATATCAATAATAAAAGCTATTTTTGCCTACATGCTGACTTGTGTATATAACATTTGTATTACAATGCAACATCTTTTTGACAGAAGCTAAAGTAGTAACAAGAAACCACCACCTACTTTATAGAATTGCCTTATAATACCTTAATTGCTTAACCCTAATTGCTCACATGCTTTGCTTAATTCAACTTCAGTTAAGCTAGTGAACTCTTCATCTGTAGACTTTCTATATGCTAGAAACTTATTCAATGAATCAGCATCTCTTTTTTCCAATATAGATCGTATGTAGCCTGCCTGTTTAGAACACATAAACTCTTTAACCTGATCAGAATTAGCTTTATTTAATAACGCCCATACTGGTTCCATACAGCCCTTTTCTACTAAAGGTGTTAATAAAACTGTACAGAAAAGAGGTGATTTATCCTCTAGTTCCTCTCTTATCACTAAAGCACGATGGCTATCAAATCCTTCCTTCATCCACATATGCATAAAAAGCTTTACACTTTCACTTACATAAGGCTCTGAATGTTTTTTGATTTCCATGTCTAACCAGATATTATAATCATCTTCTGGAACATCATTTGGCTTTAAACAATCAAATAATTCCTGAAATTGATCAAAGCGAAGTGCACCCTGTAGCGTGTTTAGACTACCATAATAACCATTTTCAGCTAAGTCTCTTTTTAGAAGTTCTGGATATTTATCAGGACTTATTTGACTAAAACAAAACTCGAATATTTCAGGATAACTATTACAACGGTTCCCTGCTACATATACTGCTGTCTTCATCAAGATTTCATCCTTTTTCTGTTCGCTCATCTCACTTTCAGGTAATGATTTTATTTTATTCCAGAAGAATTCCACTGCCTGCTCTTGCTTAAGACTCACAGCACATTTAAGCCCGTACTCATATGGATGACAGCCATCTAAATTTAGTTTAGAGATGTAACCACTAACAAAATGTGACCAAAACTGCGCTAAAAGACCAGATCCGCAACACCTAACTAAGTGCTCATACTCCAATAGACTACTCTTACCTTGAGCTGATAATTCCTCTTTTCTTTCCTCAAACAAAGCAATAATATCTTCTTCTAGACAGCAACGACAGGCAATGGCATACTTATCAAAGAGATTACCTGAATCTGGCGCAATTAACTTTTTGCCTACGACTTGCCTATCAAGCTTAACTCCATGTAAATTGTCTACTTTTTTCCAACAATCCTCACTAGACAATACCTGTGCAAGAAAATTACGTCCTTTTTTGCCACTTTTTTGGTGCAGATGCCAATTTGCATAGCACCAGCGTTCAATTTGAAAAAGCTTAGATGCTCTATAAGGATCATCCTCTTTAATAGACGAAAATAAAACTTTTGGAATATCTGAACGTAGCATGATCACCTCTTTATGAATGGAAAAAAATGGAAACTGTTACGTCTAACATACACTATAGTAACTTGATGCCATTTCAAGCAAGATATCACGTTTTTAGGTTTTGTCAATCCTCAATTTGAAAATTTTTTTTAGACTTGAATAACTCTCAACAAAAGCCTCTTAATATGAGAGACACATGACGTTTTGTTTATTTTAAATTCTGTTTTTTATAAGTTTATCTTAATACTTATTGTCAAATGAATTACTATTAATTTAATATTATATATTGCTAATGAATTAAATAATATAACCATTTCTACCACTCAAAACCAAGGGCGGTGAGAAGTGTTTTTCTTGGGATGGCATGGTCTACCATGTGTACCGTTCGAACTTTTCTATATAGTAATTTTACTATACCGCAAAACCAGCTATAATAGCCTACTTCAGCTAAATTCACATATGAACCAATTTGTCTAAATTTGTTGTAAAGATTTCAAGCTTCTATTTTCACAATCCTGCTTTTATTTGAGCTGCTCTCACAAAGGTAGGCACTTTTCTTGCGTCTTTTAAAAGAGTAAATGATCAAATTTGTTGTAACGCTATAGAATCCAGTATTTTCTGCAAACTATAATATAGTTCAGTTAATATATTAGTAAAGTTGACAATTGTTAAAATATTAATTAGAATATTAATTAAGTAATATTAACAAGGTAAAAATGAATTTCATTCAGTATACTAGAGGAAACAGATTACGTTTGCATGATCAAGAAGTAGATATCAATAAATTGATAAGCTTTTTGCAAGAGAACAAAAATATTATAGAACTTTCTCTCAGTTCTTGTAAGATTGGTAACGAAGGAGCAAAAGCTTTAGCTAATAGTAATCTTACAAACCTTACTGAACTTGATTTACATCGCAATAATATTGGTAAAGAAGGAGCAAAAGCTTTAGCTAATAGTAATCTTACAAACCTTACTAAACTTGATTTGTGGTTTAATGATATTGGTAAAGAAGGAGCAAAAGCTTTAGCTAATCTTACAAACCTTACTGAACTTGATTTACATCGCAATAATATTGGTAACGAAGGAGCAAAAGCTTTAGCTAATCTTACAAAGCTTACTCAACTTAATTTAAGTTACAATAATATTGGTAACGAAGGAGCAAAAGCTTTAGCTAATCTTACAAAGCTTACTCGACTTGATTTAAGTTACAATAATATTGGTGCAGAAGGAGTAGAAGCTTTAGCTAATGGTAATCTTACAAAGCTTACTCGACTTTATTTAAATGACAATAATATTGATGCAAAAGGAGCAAAAGCTTTAGCCGAATCTGAGAAATACTGCGAATTCATAGATAAAATTACTCAGATAGAAGGTAATAACGAACCTATGGGTTTTTGTAAACGTCTGAAAAAATTATGGTCTCAAGCAAGAGCAAAATCTAAGAGTAATGTTCGCAAGCTAGATGAAAGCACTATAAGGAGTTTGTTTTTTGATCTTGCACAACACGGTTATACAGGGGGAATAGAGGTTTTGCTGGATGACTATGATAAATATCCTTTTCTAATTAATTCAAGAAATGAGCAAGGACACACACTATCTCATTTCTATAATCACGACCCTGGAATGCAAAGGTTTTTCTTTGAACGTGGTATGATACCTAAACAAAGACCTGAACAAAAAAGAGATGACTTGCGCATTGTACAAGACCGTCAATCTGTCCATGCAAGTCCAGCAGTTAAAAAAACAAACTTTCTTGCTAAAAAACTGGTTGAATCGACGAAAGCAGATGAAGAACAGTTAAAGCAAGCAGCTACTTCTTACGTAGAAAGTATAGAACTACTTAAACAATATCAGAATGATCCAATAAGACTAAATCTTCTTAGTGTAAATGACAAAGAAAAAAGAAGTGTGATGGAGAAAACATTAGGTGATAATCCTGTGCCGAATGATAAAGATTTTATTGGGGATATTATTGATAAAGTTAAGGAAGCACTAAAAAAGAAGTATTTAAAAAAGAACTCCCACGATGAATATGACCAAGGATATCCTACACAAGGATTACAATATGATTATACAAAAGATGATGCAAAAATTACTATACCTGAATCTATAGGCCGTATAAAACTACTTATTGATAATTTTTCCATTCCATTGAAAGAAAAAAAAGAATTGCTAGTTACTCTCATTGCACAAAACCAAGATTTAGTAATGAGCAAACTCTCTTCAGTAAAAAGAGAACTTGGAGATTTCGATACAGAACAACTTGATAAAACGAAACTACATACATTGTTAAATGATATAGACGACAATAAAAAAGTAGATGTGTTATTTAAAGAAATCAGTGATCTAGATATAGAAAAGATCTGGAGAGAGCAAAAAGAGTTCATTCTTCTAAAACAAATATATATAGCGTCAACAACATATGGTGAAGGTAGCAGTGCCTGCATTCAAGGTACATGGAGTCAAATTATTAATAGTATAGACGAAATTAGCTCTGAGATCTTGGAACAATATGATCATTATTTAGAAGAAGAACTAAAGCTAGAAGAACAGAAAAATGCTATTACAGAAGAGAACATTAAACCATTTCTGGAAGGTTTGGCTAAGAATCTAGTTCAACATGCGGAATCTCATCCAGAATTGAAAGAAGCTCTTAAAGATTTTGCTGTGTGCAATGTAAATATTGATGATCCTGAAGAAATTACCTTTGAACAGCAAAAAATTTTAGCAGAGATAAATAAATATTTTAGTGAATATATTAAAAATGCTTTACCGAATTACAATAGAAATATACCAAATAATGATGAATACAAACTTATCATCGAGAAACTGTCAGAGGTAAAAGAAATGCAAGATTTTGCACAAGAGCCATCTAATCAGCAGGAGAATACCATAAGAGAAACGGAAGCTCAAATTGATGAGAATAGTGAGGATAAGTTTTTTGATGCAGAAAATTATAATAAAAGTCGTGCAACTATTAGAGAAAGCGACACAGATGAAGAATTTAAAGATGTTAATGAGTCAATTTTTCTAGAGGAAAATAATACACAATTAGTTCCAGAAAGATTACACTCAGAAACTTCAGTTGTAGCAACAGATCAAACAAATGGTATTCAAAATAATAATCAACAGCCAGGTAATTTAAATAATGATGCTTCACGAAGTAAAGCAAAAAATAAACGGCCTACTGTATGTGCTTTCACATTAGCAATAGCTGGAATTATTTCAGGAATAGCTATTGCAGTTTACTCAGGAATGTTAGCGGTAGGAATAGCAGTTGGAGCTTGTTGTCTTGTTGCTGCTGCGATCATATACTGTTGTAGTGGGCCTTCAAATTCACTTGAAAAGAGCAGTGCTGAAGCTGCAACTAATAAATGTTGTTTAGAGGCTCCGAACTAAATGAAATGGGGTAGCAGAGAAGTTAAGAGAGACTCTTTTGAAGAATGTTCCATATTGGATTTTAAGTGATTAAAAGTATTGTTGGCCAATTTCATCTATGAACTAATTCGCCTAACTTTGTTGCAAAAATTTCAGCTTCTATTTTTATAACCTTATTTTTACGCAACTTGTTCTCAAAAATATACGACCTTTTTATGTTTTTTGGAGAAAGTAAATAATTCAATTTGTTGTGATGCTAAAGGAACCCATGTTTTCTATATGAATGTAAATATTTCTCATGCTCTCAACCAGCAGTACAAGCAACCAATTTTACTATTATTTAACCGCTAACGTGATACATTAGATAATGGTGTTAGGTATAAAAATGGATGCTAAAGTAAGCCATGCAGAAATTACTAAACGTGTTGCAGCATGTGTAGTCGATGCAATAATATTTCTATCCTTTTATTTATTCACTTTGTTCATATCATCAGATAAATCCTTTACTGAATTTTTTAATTATATCTTTTCTGACACTGCTATAATCTCCACGTCAATTCAAGGGGAAGTATTAGAAACATTACTGTTTATAGCACTAGAAACATTAATGATAACAAAGTTTGGCTGGACTCCTGGAAAATTGCTATTTGGTATATACATAAAGGATGCAAATACACTTAAAAACGTTGCTTTAATGCAAGCAGTGATAAGGAGTACTCTTAAGGTGCTCTTGTTGAGCTGTATTTCTAACTGGTTCTTCATTTTACCAATTTTAGTTTTAATATTTGCAACATTTGATCAACGTAAACAGACTTTTTATGATAAAACTATAAATACACCTACGACAATGTTGCAAATTTTTATTTTCCTTTCCATTATGTCCAGAAGAGTTCGGTAGCTCTTTTACGCGAAATACCACATTTACGTCCTCAAGGTTAATTTCAATTCTCTTGACCAATGTTCTGATAATATCACGTTTAGTTAACCAGTCTGCGTTATCAAGGTTTAACGTAATATTGGAAGAAAAGTCTTCTAAATTGGCCACAACCAGAGTTACCTCCTGTTCTAATTCCTTTTGATAAAATATCTTTTTCTTCTCTTCTTTAATTGTTTTTAAGCTTTGTTTCATTGCTTTAATTCGTGGTTCAAATTCCTCTTGATTGATATATTCTTGAGCATAACTATCGATAAGTCTAGCAATACCACGTTTTAATTTATTTTCTTGTTTCTCTAGCAGGTCACTTTTTTGATCCAATGATGATTTTTTTAGTTCTGAAAGCCTACGCTTGTATTCTTCTAAAATCCTGTTTGGATTTTTCAATAACTGCTTAACCTCTTCCCACACAGCTGTTTCTAATGCATCTGAGCGAATGGGTTTATTGTCACAAATCTTATTACCACCAAAACGGTAAGAATCTTTACCACTACAACGGTAATATGCATAATGACCACCTTCTTCTTCTCGTCTACTTCTCATGCAAGTTCCGTAACATCCGTAATTACAACGCTTACATATGACTAAACCTTGTAGTAAGTACTTTGCTCCTCTTTTTCTTGTCCTTGCTACTTTTCTATTTTCAGCTAATTGTTCTTGAACAATATCAAATATATCTTCATCTACTATATTTGGCACTTTAATATAAATCCAATTTGCTTTTTCAACAGGATAGACAGAGTGGTTACTTTTTGGCTGCTCACAAGAGCCTTTCTGTGGTCTTACTTGCTTTAATCTTACTCCTAACCTTCTTCTACCAAAAGCTGCTTGTCCTTTGTAAGCAGGGTTTTTCAACATACTCCAAATTGTACCTTTATTCCAGCGTTCTTTTCCTTTTTGTGTCTTAATGGACATAGTATTTAGCCGACGACATACTTCCCCAATACTTGTTCTTTCTCTGCCTATCCACAAAAATACTTTACGAACGACATCAGCTTCTTTTTCGTTAATCTCAAATAAAGCTTGTCCTCCTCCCATATGCTTATCTATATAACGATAACCATAAGGAGCTCCTCCCATTACATTTACATAGCCTTTGTTAGCTGCATAGATTTTACCACGACGACTTCGTTCCATAATTTTCGCACGTTCATATTCTGCTATCATACCTTGCATTTGTAACAGTAATTGAGATTCTGGGTTACCGTTAATCTCATAATTTAAAAAAACCACTTTTGCTCCTGCTTTTTCAAATTCTTCAATCAGCACCATTTGATATGCATATTTTCTAGATAAACGATCAGGAGAATGAATGTAAATCTTATCAATTTTACCTTCTGTTACTTTATCACGTAATTTTTCTAAATCAGGGCGGACTAAATGAGATCCACTGTAGCCGTTATCAATAAATTTATACTCACTTAACAATCTGTATCCGTCCAGATTAATTTGCTTCTCTAAAGCTGCAATTTGACTTTCTATCGTATTTCCTTCTACTTGTTTCCCCGAAGAAACTCTCGCATATAAACATACTGTTACCATTTGACCCTCCTTGAATCCCATTTTTATGTTTTAAGTTTTTTTGACTTATTTCCTTTGACACTACCTTTTCATAAGCATCTGATAAGCATTGTTCTGCTAACCGATTAGGTTCATAGCTACAGCTAATTTGGATAGCTAATCTCTTGTTTCTCATGACTTTTCCTTGAAATAATATGTTCATATCATTCCTTAAAGCCGATGGTTAATTGATTATTAGCGCTATAAGTAAATCGGACTCTTGGTTCTGGACACAGAAGTTTTCGAGAAATGGTTTTCTCTAGTTTTATTTTTATGTTTTTTGCAACATTGTCGGTAGTGTAAAAACAGTGGTAATTGACTACAAACCTGAAAAACATCACTTAAATTTAAACTGTGTGGGGATAATTAGGCGCGCAGTAGCATATATTATAGACCATTTTATTATTATTGGAATTTCTTTAGCTTTTTTCTCTTTCGTACAAATAGCTTTTGATCCTATTAAAGCTGATTTATTAACCACATACTTATTTTTTCTACTATCAATAATATTTGGAGTATTCATGATGAGAAGATTTAGCGGTACTCCAGGACAACTATTGTGCGGTATTCACATAAAAGATGCAAATACACTTGAAAATATCACTTTAGTACAGGCAACAGTCAGGTACGTTTTGTTTGAAGCTTTTAATGTATTCATACCGTGTTATATTTTGTCTCTAGAAGAATTCTGTAATCAGCATAATTCTGAAAAGTGGTCTGGAGCTTTATTAACATTAACATTTGTAGTTATAATATTAATTTTTATATTCGCAATGCCCGTCCTCCTTGACTTTGAAAAACATGCCATCCATGAATACTATTGGATATACAGATTGCAGTGGACGACTGCGCCATTCATTGATTAACGGCAGTAATTTGTCGGTGATATTGGATATTTCTGCTGCAGATATTTTGTGGTCATAAATTTCCTCAACGTGTGACGCTATATCTCTATAGCTCATACCACTGGCAAATGTGCTCAAAATCTTCGTTTCAAGCTCTGGATGTAAGCTTGTTTGCCTTTTTTTGACTATTTGTGGTTCAAAACTTCCTTCTCTATCTCTTGGCGTTAACAGCTCAAATACTTGTACGTAAAGTCTTTCCATTCCTCCCATTTCTGCGATTGTTTTCTTCACTTTCAGCTAATAAATGGTTTTCTATTTCACCTTCTAGACTCGCCTCCAGCAGCTTTTTTATAAATGGTGTTAATGCTTCCTCCTTTCCTGTCAACGGTCTTCCTTCTCGTATAGACGACAGGATATTTGTTTCCAACTCTTTATAATCTACCAATCCGTTAGTTCTGTTTACTACTTTTTAACTCATTGTCAAATCTCCATTTTTTTATATCAATTTATTACTTTTTTTCGCTTTGACACACTTTTTTTGAACATTCCCATTGTGGTTTTTAATGGCTGGTTCGAGCAATTTCTTGCACCAATTTTACAGCCTGGACAAACAGTGATTTTAGATAATGCAACTTTTCATAAGTCTAAAAAGATTGTCGAATTTGCCAAAAGGGTTGGTGCAGACATTCTGTATCTGCCTCCATATTCTCCAGATTTCAATAAAATTGAGCATCATTGGTTTGCTATAAAAAACAGAGCCAGGAACTCTTTTAAATCTTTTCGTCAAGCTGTCGATTCTGCTTTTCTTCATTTGTTTCCACTATTATGAGAACAGCTATACCTGAGAAAGCTTACTAACAAAAGCCCTACATTCAAGCAGAAGGGAAGACCATCTTTTACCTTTCTTTTGTATCTTTTGTTGGGAACGCTCACAACCCTATTAAGTGAATAGCTTAAGATAGTTTCTAAAAACCGATGCTTATGATTTTTGGAACTTTGAATTACTTATTTCTACATTAGCAGCATATTTCATATTTGATGAATTTCCTGATACAAATACTTTATGTGGTGCATTGATACTAATACCATCAACTCTATTTATAGTTTACTCAGAGCACAAAAGAAATTTTGCACTTAAAAGTAAGCCAACTTAGAGATCATTACGTAGTATCCTTAACTTTTCACATTATTTAATCACAGCAAAAATGCTTTACCGTAACAGACCAATTCATTAACAAGAAAGCTTAGAGTCTATGCTTGTATAGCATTTTTTCCTGCTAATAAAAGTATACAAAACTTTAGCACTGCGATTAGTCATCTACTAAATAATTGTACTGAATAAAAAATAGTAGCTTGACTTTTAAATTTATCACTACATTATGTAAATTAATTTTACAGTATGGAGGTTATATGGAAGCAAATATGCAGCCACAAGAGTCAACTAAGGAAGAAATAAAAAAGTATGAGGATATAACAGAAGCTTCGTTGTCTCTTGGATCAACTAGTTACAAGGGCACAGTTGAGCAAAGCGCTAGCTAAAAATATGGTACATGAGTAAGGTTTCATTTATGCAAATCTTACTCATGTGGAAATTTTACTTTTTAAGTGAGGTACAGTATTAGTATTATGGTATTTTTAATTATTAATCCTAATTTTCAATATAGGCTAGAGTATTTTGGTTCTTTACTTAGAAATAAGAAAACAGGTCAAGTTTATAAATTAGGTAAAATAAATACATTAGTTTTACTAATCTATCAAGTTTCAAGGTATCAGGATATAATACAAAGTGGTTATAAAAGTTTCAGTAAAGATTTCGGTATTAGTTGTACTCAATTTAACGAAGCTGTTGAGGATCTTGTATCACAAGGCATCATTGTGCCTACTAATAACCGCCCTATAAGCCTACTGGAGGATGTACCTAAAATAAAAAAGCATTTTGAAGAAAATTCTCCAAAAAAAAATATAATTAAGCCTTTCTGGTCACACCTTCAACCTTTTACTAGATGCAATCAAAAATGTATTCATTGCTATTGTAAGGGTGGTACTAAGGCAGATCCATTCCTTTTACTAGATGCAATCAAAAATGTATTCATTGCTATTGTAAGGGTGGTACTAAGGCAGATCCATTCCTTCTGAGCATTGAACAATGGAAATGTATTATAGAAAGGTTAGGAGGTTATGGGATTTTTGATATTTATATAACAGGTGGGGAAAATTTAATGTTCCCACAATTTTTTGAGCTAGCTTCAATTATTCTATCAAAGAATTTAGGCTTTGGGTTAAGTACAAATGCAAGTATTATTACTTCAACAGTAGTATCAAAATTACGGGAACTTAATATAAAAAAAATACAAGTTTCCTTAGATGGTGCTACATCTCAAACTTATGAGTTTATTAGAGGAGCAAGTCTTGGATCATTCAATAGGAGTGTATTAAAGGGAATAAGAAAGCTGACAGAAATTGCTGAAGTTGTGATAAATACTGTAGTTAACAAGCTAAACTTTCCAGAACTAAAAGATATTATTACAATAGGTCAAAGTTTTGGGGTAAAAAAATTTAAATTTTTTCCTCAGAAAAATTGTGGTAGGTCTAAGGGATATTCTGACATAATTTTAAGTGATAGAGAAATAATTGATGTATTAATACCAGAATGTGAAAGACTTGCAAAACAATACTCCACAAAAATAGAAACTATTGGTAGTGGAAATTGTGGCTCCGGTATATCAGGATTCGCAATTGAACAAAAAGGAGACATTTATCCGTGTATATTTGGAGTCAGTGATAAAACTCAATGTATGGGTAATATACTAAGTGATTCTTTAGATGATGTATGGTTTAATTCTGTAAAGTTAGATAAATTTAGAAAACTTGACGAAGGTAGGTTATGCCATAGGTGTGAAACTCCAATGAGTCTATTTGGTTAATATTAATGGACAGGGAAGTAATAATTTATTCTCCACAGTTATTTGATGCACATTTTAAGCAACGTGTAGTAACAGGTAGGTGTTTATCATTAAGTACATATCTTAAGTCTTTAGGCTATAATACTACTTTATTAGATTCCAATTATAAAATTAGCAAACAAGTAGATCTCTTAGCTTATTTATCAAATAACTCACTAAAGTTTTACTTTATACTTGTATTTCTTAACAAAACTGATGCTTATGGTATAGTTTTAAAAAAAGTAGCTGATGAGTTAAGATTAATAAAATTAAGTTATAAAGTTGTAATAATAGGTTTCGGTTATCTAGCAGCAAGTGCTTCTGAGGAACTGATGGAGTATGAAGCTGTTGACCTTGTTGTGACTAAGATATCAATACTTTCTTTTATACAGTATGATAGTTATGTACAAACACTTGCAGAAAATGTTCAAGCCAATATTGATAAGTTTTATCAGATTAGAGGTCTACAAAATAGCATCAAATTTTATGAAAATAGTATTATTTCTATAGAAGGTAGTAGTGGATGTAATGCTCGGTGCACTTTTTGTGCATATAATGAAGATGTAGGTCATGGTTGGTATGGGCGTAATGTAACTGAAGCTGCAAAGGATATTCATTACTTGTATGAAGTACATAATATTACAAGATTTGCTTTCAGTGATAATGAATTTGGTGGCAATTTATATGAGTGTAGCTATAGAGCTAAAATTCTAGCAGATCATCTAAATGATATTCGCGACAAAATATCAATAGCACTCAATATTAGGTCCGAAGTATTAGATGCAGATTCCATTTTAAATTTCTCAAATGCTGGTGTAAAAACTTTTTTGATTGGAATAGAATCCTTCAATGAAAGAACATTAAAAAAAATTTTTGGAAAGTTAGTTGATCAGGCTCATTTACATAAAGTTATTAAAGAATGTGATAAAAATAATATAAAAACTGTAACAAGTTATATACTGTGGCATCCATGGCAAACTATTGAAAGTATAAAGTTCGAGCTTGATAAAATTGAGAAATTTGGTAGGTATCGAATTCCCCAATTTTTAACTAATAGCATATTGAAGGTAATGCCAGGAACCCCTATCGAGCTAAAAATTAAACGAGATAATCTTTTAAAAAAGTCATTCTTTCACAGAAGTTTTGAATTTCAAGACAATAACACAAAAGTTTTATATAACTTACTTAAAACTTGGTATGAAGAAAACGTATATCCTACTTTAAGGCAGCTAAATGATGAAAATAAAGGTGATATACGGCAAATAGCTGAGTTAAAAATAAAAGAATTTGAATGGCTAAAACAACAACTTATTTAACATGATATCTCAAACTATTAACCCTAAACAGTTATATAATTTAATTAATGAATTATATGTACATATTGATAACGAAGATACCTTTATAGCTAATTTTACGTCTTTATGCAATAATGGATATAAAGTTATTGGCAAATACGTAGATAATGATCTTATTGCTATTTTAGCGTATAGATTACTCTATAAGTTTGCGTTTGGAAAATATGTTTATGTCGATGATTTAGTAACTCTACCTGAGTATCGATCAAGAGGCTAAGGGCACCAGCTAATTGAATGGCTCAAAGAAGAAAGTAAAAGAATTGGTTACCATCAAATTCACCTCGATGTAAGTATGAGTAATCATTTGGGTTCGAAATTTTATTTAAATAATGGCTTTCAAGCTAAAGCATATCACCTGTCATGTAAAGTTTAATAGTATTAAATTATGGTAAAAACAAATCGCTTGATTAGTAATACTAACTATATTAACTTAGTTATTGCTGACTTTATTTCCAGTTTAGGTGACTGGATGGTAATACCTATTATTGGCTCATTATTCTTTTATGATATTGGTTTATCATCACAAATGCTTGCTATTGTTGAAATTATTATTGCAGCTCCAAGCGTTTTTTTTGGATCAATTATAGGAGTATCTGTAGATAATAAAAATCCAATACCTATTTTGATTTATTCTGATATTTCTCGAGCAGTTTTATCAATTATTTTATATTTTTTAGCTTATCATTACGAAATAGTTTTGTTATTACTCTTTTTGGAGGGAATATGCCGTTGTTTTTTCTTACCTTCTAGGCAAATAGCCTTAAAAGTACTAGTTCTTAATGATCTATTACCAAAAGCATCAGGTTTTTTGCATACTTCAAGTCAACTTGCAAAAATTATTGGTCCAGCATTTGGTGGTTTGTTGATCTTGTATTGCAATATAAAATTTTTGTTTATTATCAATGCCTTAACTTTTCTAGCATCTGCATGCTTTATCAAAGCTATTAGTCTACCTATGAAAATTACAGAAACAAAATTGTCTAACAATAAGATTAGTAAATTGACTTTTATATATAAGAAACTAATAAATGTTGCCAGTACAATTAAAAACAATAAGCTTTTAAGAATTGTTATTATTAATAGTGCATTAAGGTTTGCCATAATATTTATATTCGATCTTTATATAATAGTTTTCAACAAATTTATGAATTTTAGTGCATCAATATATGCAATAGCAATAAGTGCTATAGGAATGGGCAGTGTTGTTGGTGCAGTAGTAGTTACTACTTACATTACGCGCTTTAGATACATACTGTTGATTTCTGCAGGGCAAACTCTTGGTGGATTATTATTATTCCTTTTAGGTTCATTAGCTTTTTATCATATAAATTTGTCTGTGTATTTTTATGTATTAATATGGTTTTTATTTGGAATAACGGGGGCGCTGATTAATGTACCATATGCTAGTCTATTACAGACAGAAGTTGACCAAAGTATAATAGGCTCAGTTTCTGCCTTTAGCGAATCTATTCAAAACTTTTTCATGATTATTTCTCCTTTGGTTGGTGCATTGCTAATCAGTTTTATTACAATTGATATAATGTTTTTATTAGTTGGCTTATTATTAGTGTTACTTGGACTATCATTAATAATGAATAATCAAAGATTATTGCTAAGTAATTTTTTTTAATGTTAGTGCAGAACAGATCTTTTATGCTACCCTATAACCGATACAGGGAAAGTTTAGTAAGTCTCAAAACTCTCAATGGTCTTACCTCCCCCTTTGAATTCATAGCCCTTCTCATAATAGTCCAAATTAGGTGAAATACGCATTTGTGGTCTGTCGAGTTAGTGGCACTATGGTTTATTTGGGCTATTGTGAAAAGAGCCATACACACCACTTATCAATAACGCTGTACCAATAAAACCTTCCAGGATTGCTTGTCTTTGCTGCGTTGTTTTTGTTGATGATTTCTCTTCTACAACGCTAACTATGGATTAGCCGACAAAGAAAGAATTGGAAATGGAAGGTTTTTTACGTTGTAAAGAGTATGAAATGAGTGTAGAAAAAATATGAACCAGAAAGTTAAAAGGAGATCGGTGGCGAGTGTGCTCAATTTCTAATCTATTTTTTAGGTAACCAAAAACTGTATAGATCTTTTCCTCAGAAAGATCTTCTCATTTAGAGAGATTAATGTGTTTTTCATCCCTTTTTTTATCTTGGTAACAAGCTTTAAATTTCTATCAAGTAATTGTAGAAACAGACCTTTTTGGATATAACCTTTATCTCCAAATAATAAACCCGTTAGTTTTTTAGTCAGATCCGGAACTGGCTTCCTATCATCAACGTTACCTCTGGTTAGCGTAACACCTTGAATTTCGGCTATTTCATTGATTACTACATGTAATTTAAAACCAAAAAACCAGCCATAAGTGCTTTTGCTTAATTTTGCAATTCCAGTAAAAACTTTATTGTCCCAAATTTGGGAGAAAAACCCTGGACTTGAAGTCCATCCTTTTAAGAATATAATTTTAAGGTGAAAAATCTGAAAGAATGTGGAATATTATAGAAAAAGCAGTCACTCTGTATATATATCACATAGTGTGGATAACAAAATATCGATATCCAGTACTAGTTGGAGATATTGGACAGAAAGCTAAAGAAGTTGTACAAGAAGTATGTGCAAATAATCAAGTAGAAATTATCAGAGGTAGAGTTGCGTCAAGTCATGTACACGTATACGTTTCTGTACCCCCATACTTAAGTATTAGTAAGTTAGTGCAGTTAATAAAAGGAAAAAGTTCCAGAAAAATCCAGCAAAACTTTCCAGAGCTAAAAAAGAGATACTGGGTTGTGGGCAGTAGGCTACTTTGTCAGGACTAGCGGAAATGTAACTGACGAAATGATAAAAAATTATATTGAAAATCACTCTAAAAAAGAAGATAAATTTGGTGACTTTCAAGTCGAAAGTTAGCATTCTATGCTCTCTCTCAATCTTTGGATTTTAATCCATAGTGGTTGAATGTTGATATACTTCCCACCATAATTGTAATAAGGTATATAAACTATCACAAGTACAAATTTCTATTTGATCTTACATTTTTATTGTAATAACCTATATGAATCACACAAATAAGTTGATAATAATTAAAATATTATATATTATTATTAAGTGATATATGAATTAGAAAATAGTTATGACAGGAAAAATAGAGCAGAATATTCAATGTAATTTGGAAAATTTTGCAAGTTGGTTATCACAATTGAGTGAAGAAGAGCTTAAAAAAATAATTTATGAAAAGCACAGTATACGAAATGATGAACTTGACGTGCAAATTAAAAGAAAAATCGATGATATTGTTAAAGAAGGTCACAAAGACTGCTTGAATATGTCCAAACTGTTAATTGAAAAAGGAGTCTACTTTTATATTATAGATGAGCGCAATAACGGGTTTGATGAAGATTCTGAACCAGTGGAATGGAGAGAAAGTGTTGGACGGCTCATACCTCCAGGAAAGTTTCGATCAAGCATACCTTGTTTTCACTTAGAGAGCAATAATATCTTAGTGGGTGAAAATACTGAGCTAATGTTTGATATATCAAATTCATCTGTTGCAAAAGGTGATATTGAGAAAGATGAAAACATTAACAAGTATAGTGTACTCTATGGTAATAATCCGATTCTTCTTGCTATATCTAAAGGGTGGAATCATATTAACGAAGATGACTATAGTAGGATTTGTGATAATCTTCAGGAACACATCAATCAAGGTGAATTGATATTACCTCAATACGAGGAAAATTTGGAACGAAAGCTATGTATAAGAAATAGTATAGATGCAGAGAAAAAAATGTTAAACAAATGTTCAGGGCTTTTGAAACAAATGGATATTATAAGTAAATTACTAGAAAGAGAAGACCTTGATATAAATTGTATTCATCTTTCTAATGGTATGACACCGTTACACATAGCATGCCTTAGAGGTGATTCTCCAGAATTAATTCAAAGATTATTAGACAAAGGAGCAAATCCTGATGCTGTCAATTACAAGGGCGAGAAACCTATTGATATGATTGGCTATAGTTATGAGGACACTCAGAAAATCATAGAGAGCATAACTGGGGGATATAAATTTGAATCTGAGGAAAAGTATGATGAAAATAAATCTGTAGTTGCAACATTACCAACTCGAAAGGAAAGGGAGGATAATATTAAAGTAATAAGAGAAATATTACATGCTGCCAAAAGCCGCTCAAATACTTCTACTGTTGATGATCAAATACCTAAGTATAACAATGCAAAAAAAGCAATAACTACTTCAACATTGGTAGCTATTACAGTAATGTTTCCATTATCTATATATCTTATTGTTCAAGGAAGTTTTGTAGCAGCAGGAATAGTAGTAGGTTGTATTATTGTTGCAGCAGCTGTTCTGTACCATAGCGATAACAGTAAAGCTGATAATAAATTGCCAAGAGGATTACTTAATGATTTTAAATCTGGTCCTGAGAGCTTTAAAGAAAGGAGTTCAATACTTTAAATCACGAGTCAAATCGATAAATAAAAACTAATGTTACTACCCCCAAATGCAACAAACCAGGAGAAAGCGCTAGTAGATGCGATAGATTATAAAGTAGATCCAAGCTGTATCAAAGGATTTAAGTTTAATCTTAAAGAAGAAACATTGCCGTGGTTGATTGAGGAATATGAATTGGGGGAAATTCTACGTTGGATAAAGGATAAAAGAAAAGCCGTAGTAGAAGGAGTAAAATTTCAAAGACTGAGAGGAACTCCAGCATCACTCAAAATAGCACTAAAGTGGGCGAATATAGAAGATATTACAATTATTGAGGAGCCATCTGGCAAGCACTTTTTTGAATTACAGATAGGAATAAAAGATGTTCCAAATGACTTTTTTGTAGATGCAGTAGTAGAACTTGCAAAACTATCGTTACCAGCAAGATCGCGGCTAATGAGGATTTTCAATGATCACTATAACGTTGATAGGTTTATATTAGATGAAAGCTTTTTTGGAAATTTGTTATCGGATTACTCAGGGATAAAAATTGAAAAAGATGGACCAGTATTATCGTTTGGAAGAGTAAATTTTTTTTGGTTTAGTGGTACATCAATTAAGGTTATAGAGAGTTATCTACGTAACCATTATGAGCAAGCATTTAGTAATGACATATATCGCTTAGATGTAGCAGTACTTGGGGAAACAGAACCTCACACAAGGGATTATAAAGGCATTTATGAAAGAAATCATCAGTGGTACAATTTAAAAGCACTATATCCACTACCACAGAGCTTATTACCAGAAATAAAGTTTGCGAAAGCGCAAGTTATATTATCGGACAGTTGGAACTTAGGAGAAACAAATGCGTGCTTTCCGGTTGATAGCATAGAAGAAGAAGGAAATAAATTTGTATTGGGAAACGATAAACTTTCAGGGCAACATTGGAGTTTAAAACACAAGCCAATTTTAGAAAGATTCAGTATTACTCACAACTACAAAGTAGAAAATTATACCGATCAGAAGATTACAAGATACGGTTTAGCAGAACACAATGTTTACTATAAAAACGATTTAGAGCAAAAAGACTCAATACACGAGTTAGAAAAGCACATTTTAGTATTTTACCCAGGAGTACTGAAATGGCACGAACATCGACATTTGTACAGAAGTTGGAAAAAGAGTCAAGTAATATCTATAATAAGTTAAGTATTTATATTGAGATTCTCACATATTATATTAGTAATAGGTTAAAGTATATGAAATAAAAAGAAAGGACTTGCTTTCTTATGCTAAAACGGACATGACTTGAATAGCAGCAGGTAAATATAAGAAATTTGTCTGGCGCTGAAAAAGCTAATTTTGTGAGGTATGCAATGAGTTTTAGTAAGGTAAAGAAAGAATCTTTTAGTAAGTTTTTTAAAGAAGTATCAAGTAACGATATTAATAAAAGAAATGAAGAAGGAGAGACGATATTGCACCAAGCAGTAGAAATCTTCGATTACACAACAGTGAGGTTATTAATAAAAAAAGGGGCAGAGGTAAATGCAAGAGATAAAAGTGGTTATACACCTCTACACTGTGCAGTATTTGCGAAAAGCTTAGAAAATGTAAAAGTGCTGCTAAGGTCGGGAGCAGAAGTAAATGCCACTCAATATGTCACTGGATGTACGCCAC
>CALSUK010000012.1:0-17018 GCA_943789525.1 Agriphila geniculea
AGTCCGATCAACGGGGCTTATGCGACCCGAATAATTCTCCCGTCAATGAAATTTGGCATGTGATGACGTTAGGTAATACAGATTACGGATGCAAAATAAGCCAATAAATTTTATTACGAGAAGTTAGGTATTTTTACCTAAACATAAAAATCGCTTATATCTCTCTGTGAATATTTCCTCGGGCTGAAACACTTTCTGTTTACGTACTTATGTACTTGTTAGAATAAGTATGTAAAGTAATCCAATCTTTTTTCGACTTCAGAAATACCCCAAATTTAACTTTTAACTTTTTTCAATATATCTTCTATTGATAAAATTGTTGATTATTCTTTTTTAATATGTTTTCATACCTTTAAATACATAGCTTTGTTCAGTAAGCCAATAAATTTTCTTCTTTAATCATATTTTTTTTATTTTTTGAACTTAAGTGGTTATTTACGTAATGTGTAAAAATACTCGGTCCATTTTTATACATTTATTAGATAAATTATTTTATATTAAAACAGTTTTGTCAATAATCCAAGAAATTTTCGAACGCGCATATATGTTTTATGATAATCGCCGATTTAGGATAGAGCGTAAGGGTTGACCTTCACTTGACTACTTGGAGCTGCTTAGCCACGCACTTTTGGAGTAGTGTAAGCGAGTTTGATTGGTGGCCACCGTTATTAAAAATGATGTTTCAAGAGTTTAAAGGTAGTAGTAGATATTTCTGAATGAAACAATTAATAAGTGTGTTTATAAGTAGATATCGGATATCTAGATAGATAGATCACTCTCTAATTACGTCGTTAATGCATATTTTAGCCTTTTTCCCAATCGTGCATATTTTGTTTAGTAGCGGGAGCTACGTATAGGGAGCTAGTTAAGCTAGCCTCTATTTAAATCAATAGGAATGCTGTAAACAATGATTGAACGCCATTCCTCATTCCTTAGCCGAATGGTTGCAAAAAAAGTTAGACGCTATTTTGCGTAAAAAACCCGAGCCTTGAAGAAAACGAAAAACATTAATGCCTACATCAACGCCACAGGTCGTACTTCGTACCCTGCGTAAAAGGTTTCTCCAGTAATGACGCCAAATTGTAAATATGGCCAATGACATCAGTTGATGTAGAGAGGTCGTTTTCGGCGTTCAAATTGATACTGGGTGATAAACGTTTTTTAGGGTTCCGTACCCAAAGGGTAAAAACGGGACCCTATTACTAAGACTCCGCTGTCCGTCTGTCTGTCTGTCACCAGGCTGTATCTCATGTATTTGTGATAGCTAGACAGTTGAAATTTTCACAGATGATGTATTTCTATTGCCGCTATAACAACAAATACTAAAAACAGAATAAAATTAATATTTAAGGGGGACTCCCATACAATAAACGTGATTTTTTTTTGCCGTTTTTTGCTCTATATTAATAACGACAACAGGTAGACAGTTAAAATTTTCAAAGATGACGAATTTTTACTGCCACTATAACAACAAATACTAAAAACAGAATAAAATAAATATTTAAGGGGGCTCACATACAACAAATATGATTTTTTGCCGTTTTTTGGTACGAAACCCTTCGTGCGCGAGTCCGACTCGCACTTGGCTGGTTTTTTATTTTGCATTGTGCATATTTTAGACATATTAACAGTTTTTAGTGCATATTTTAGACTTTTTAGTGCATATTTGCATGCATATTTTGGCACTTTGTTAGTGCATACTTTGTCCGAAGTCCATCCTATTCAAAAAGAAGAGTGTATTGTGTTCACGGTTCATGTATGTTTGTATGTATGTACAACAGATTTGGATGTACGCTAACTAAGTGAACATGGCCTTTTTTGAAAAACACCCTGATGCCAAATATAGTAGATAGGGACCATCAAACTGAACAACTTTTACTATGGGACCAACTCTGAAATTGAAAAAAAAATCAGCTGTTTCATACAAAAAATACTGACGAATAAAATCTGCATACAAACAATATTAACGAAATTGTCAAAATGTATCTAAGGCAGCCATTACAAATGCTCATGGAAGCATCAGTCAAATTCCATCAGTCATGTCAGTCACGGCTGTGACTGACGATTAACCTACCGTGTAATGGGGTGACTGATGGTTGTATGAAGTTGATTTCTTCTTTCCATCAGTCAGTCAGTCAAACATAATTCATGACTGATGGAATTTGACTGACGCGTGCATGAGCGTGTAATGGCTGCCTAACAGCTGTTTTTTTTTGTGGTTTCAGAGTTGGTCCCATAGTAAAAGTCGTTCAGTTTGATGGTCCCTATCAATCAAATTCAACATTAGGGTTTATTTTTTGATATCCCATTACTCAAGGTATGGCGAGGTCAAAATTTTGTCATTAGATAAATTCACATTTCACATGGCAATATTTAGGCTTTTCAGGTAAAACTGAGCTGATTTAACTCAGTAGCCATCTGCCCCCCCTTGGCAGGTAAAGGGGTGACATTCATAGTTTCACGCCGCCACCGCACTTCAGAAAAAAAAATCGGGTTGCACTCCGGGAGTACCGGCAGAAGTGAAAACTTGAATATTAACGTTGTGCATTTTGATATTTTGGAATGGTTAGGGAATAATTTTGCACGAATTGCCGTCTTACGAATTTACTCTGCATTTGAATTTACGAATACAGAACAGTATTGTACGAAAGTCTTATCCATAGCTTGACAGAAAATCTAGAGTTTTGACATTGAATTAAAAAATTAGCGCGTTGCTATGGTGACACAAGTGTTTACGTCTTGAAATGACGCGCCGCCATTTTCACCGCGCCCCGTAGAAAGAGAGGGGGATACTTCCGCCGCCGGCTGTCTACTCTCCATCCGTCACATCCGTCTTACGAATTTTCGATCAGGGTCACGTGATTCTTACTGACGCGAGTTTAGCATTCCCCATTACAAAAAGCGTACAACGCCGCTAAAGAAGTTTTCACTTCAAAAATCATATCTCCTTCAATATACCTACCACTTCGAGTGTGGTATTATATCATGATAAATCACGGATGAGGAATCCATTTTTGAGACATTTAATATACAGCTGATTCAAAGAAAAACCGGCCAAGCCAAATGAATAGTATCGTTTTACCTGAAAATAAAACGGTTATTAAATATACTTACCTTATTCAAAGCCTAATAATACACATTATAGTATTATACTTGACTTCCGGCCTAAATTCGTGAACAACAATGCCACCCATTGGCTAAAATCATCCAATCAGCGATTACTTCTTGTTCGCGCCAAAACTCCCACTACCGGGCATGGCATTTTTTGGGGTACCTACCCAATTTATGTTGGTGTGACAGCTTGAGTTCTCTATGGCTTCTGTTACTTAGCAATAGACTGTTGATAATGTTTTTAATTTGTCTCTTGTTTTAATGTCAATATATTTTTGGATTATAAAAGAACTACTGTTTTCTTATAGCTAATACCTAACTTAACGTTCAATTTAATATGGTAACTAAGTAAAACTGGAAGTGTGCAAAAATGTTCAATTTAAAAAAAACCGGCCAAGTGCGTGTCGGGCCACGCGCCATAGGGTTCCGTAGTTACCTTATACCATACCATATTTAATACCACCTATCATTTTTCGTTTGCAAAAATAACTTTGTTTTTCACAGTGTTGGTATGAATGACAAAGTTATATTTGCGGTTTTGGAAAATGTGCTATATCACAAAAACTGATTACTATATCTCGTTCAAACCAATTTTGGTTGAAAGTGTTTATTAAGATCTACAGCATATATTTTTTTTAGATTTTTCACTCTCTTATTTCAAAAGTTAAAGGGGGGGGACACACATTTTACCACTTTGGCGGTGAATATCTTTCAAACGGTTGACTTTGAGAAAAAGTTGTCTTAAAAACCTCAATGTCATTTTTAAAGACCTATCTATAGACACCCAACACGTGTTAGTTTGAATAAAAAAAAAAATTCAGTTTCAGTTCCATGTATGGGGAGCCCCCCTTAATCTTTTATTTTTCTTATTTTTGTATTAAATTCGTTAAGCGGTTAACAGAATACATCTACCTACCAAGTTTCAACTGTGTAGTCTTAATACTTTCGGAATAAAGTGGCTGTGACATACGGACAGACAGACAGACAGACAGACAGACAGACATGACGAATCTATAAGGGTTCCGTTTTTTGCCATTTAGGCTACGGAACCCTAAAAAGAAAGTTCTACAAAAGTTTTTCCGAGATGGATATGGACCGTCGCACACTGGGGCGCTCTAGAGAATTAGCGATCGAAACTCGTTACTAATGATAACTGCGTAAATTAAGCACGGAAATGATGGCACGGATGAGCTAGAGACTTGAAACTTTGAACATATATCAGAACTGAAAGGCAATTCAATATTATGGTGTCACTGAGCTGATCTGATGATTGAGCCGGAAGAAGGCCACAGGAACTCTATGATGAAACCATGCAACCCCATCGTGTTTGGGCTCGTTTGAATCTTCTTGACGAGTACTCTAATGAGAAATAGTGTTCAAGGGTCTGATGATGGAGCCGGAAGAAGACCACTGGAACTCTGTAATAAAACCGTGCAAAGAGCTCGTTTGAATCGTCTTGACGAGGTCTTTGTTGGGAAATAATTTCCCACTACACACATTTTCTAGCATAAACTCTGAAATGTAATGTGCTCTGAATATTCCATTTGAAAAAGGAATGTGAGGCGTTCCACATTGCCGTGGAGGCTGGTTCATCACATTCTAAATTTAAAATCCAGTGCGGAAATGAATTTCAATACTTACATACTTCCCGATCAAGTACCTATTCCAAATTCAAAACGGTAGAACTCATCAGTTAGCGCTTAACTAAGTTTATTTCCTCGCATTTCTTGAGAAAGCTTTGTACAAACCTTGTCCTGGTAGCTATTTGCATTGCCTCGAATGATTAAAGCAATCTCGACAAATGCCAACTTCCCGTTCTAGGCTGTAATTTACTACTTATTAACGACAATCGTCGAAATTCAAATTACAAAACATAAGAAGATTTTATCTACTTTTGGAATAAATCAAACGCTAGGTGCGTTAAACCAATAAAAGACCGTGAACTCTGAAAAAGGCAATCGGCCGAAACTTTTGCCTTTAGTTTTTTTAATACAACCCCTAGTGCATCGACGTCAATATATTTGAATCTCGGCCGTTTGCCTTTACTTAGGTTGTAGGCATTTAAATGTAAAAATTACAACATTCATGTCAACACGGTATGTTTCACATATGAAATGTATATGAAGCTTAGTAAGGTATGTAGCCGATCCTCAAAAAACTACCAATTAATATTACATTATTGGAACAAAATAGAAACTTGTATTATTTTAGTAAAAAACGCCACAACTTTGAAAAACCATTTTCTTTAATGTTTTTTCTGGCTGCTTCTCTGAGTTTGCTGAGATTTCTACACTTATTTTTAGAAGGAAAAAGAAAGAATTTATTAACAATAAATAGCAACATTAATCGAGAATATGACTCGGTAATGTTTTTCTCAAATTTCACAAAATCCGATTTTCGACTTACGATCATGTTTCGGGACTTCGGCCCCACCGTGCGTCGGCCAACTAGGGTCATTTTCGATCTATCGCATCAATATGCGATCGTCTCAATGCACCAGACCACATTGGAAAAATAGCCATTAGCTTGGTGTTATCAAATATCATCGTCTGGGTTGCGAAGTAACTAGGAAGCTTCTAGGAGATATGCCACCATGAACATGGTCACCCATCGCTAAAAATATTTTGATCGCATATTTATATAAATGGTGAACAAGGTTGTGGGCGGCATCATTACCTGAACTATTTTTGTGTTTTCATATCGATCGAATAAGGAACAAGGATCACATGATTCAAAGAAAAAACCGGCCAAGTGCGAGTCGAACTCGCGCACGAAGAGTTCCGTACCAAAAAACGGCAAAAAAAAAATCAAGTTTGTAGTATGGGAGCCCCCCTCAAATATTATTTTTATTCTGTTTTTAATATTTGTTGTTATAGGGGAAACAGAAATACATCATCTATGAAAATTCCAACTGTCTACCTGTTGTCGTTATTAATATCGAGCAAAAAACGGCAAAAATATCACGTTTGTTGTATGGGAGCCCCCCTTAAATATTAATTTTATTCTGTTTTTAGTATTTGTTTTATAACGGCAACAGAAATACATCATCTGTTAAAATTTCAACTGTCTAGCTATCACGGTTCATGAGATACAGCTTGGTGACAGACAGACAGATGGACAGCGGAGTCTTAGTAATAGGGTCCCGTTTTTACCCTTTGGGTACGGAACCCTAAAAAGTAAAATATTGACAATAGTATCAAAATCAGTTTGCTATTTTTTTATTCAACAGTCGGTGTCTTTGAAAATTAAAATTTTTTTTAAAAGAAAAAAAATTATATCTTTCAGAAGGTACATTTATTCAACTTAAAAAATATATTTACTTATATAGTTAATATTGGTATTAATTGGTTTAATGCTGACTGTCGCAGCGCCGTAGCGCAGAAAGAGTCAGCTCTTTTAGCCTAGGCTGATGCTCGAGCGCGCAAATCAGCGGACTCACAAACCCTGAAGAAAGCGTATAACCGAGCCGCCAAGTCTAGTAAACGGATGTTGCGCAGGGCACGTTTTGACCACATTGGCCGCATTGGAGCCAAATTGCTTCCCATCCATCTGGAAGTAGAAAGTTTTGGTCCCTAGCGAAAGCAGCCGAATCAAATTTCTGTCGCCCTTCACTCCTACCACTGCTGAAACCTGACGGATCGCTGGCTCATATGGCGACTGAGAAGGCACACTTGTTTGCCTCTCTTTTTGCAGAGAATTCGCATCTAGATGTCGGTAACAAAGTTCCACCTTCGATACCTCGTGTTGACTCCTCTATGGGAGACTTTCAGATCCGAAACAAAGAGGTTCTTAAAACTCTCCGTACTCTAGACGTGAACAAAGCTAGTGGTCCCGATGGAATCCCAGCAATTGTTCTGCGCAACTGTACACCTGAACTGTCTCCTGTTGTTTAGAAAAGATCGGTCACGCCACCCTTTGTACATTTCATAATTTATTACGAGCGTGTCATCATGAACCTGCCTTTAGAAGAAGCACGTAAAAAGCACGTGCGCTAGGTATTGTGTTTGGGGCTAGCTTTACGAGATGGCGTTACGGGTACTTTAATATGGAATTGCCGAGCGAGAATCGACAGCGGTGCGCGCATGTGTGTGCGCCAAGTTATTTTTAGATCTATTCGTTTTGTGTATTCGGTGTGCAAGCGTAGCAAGTAAATGAAATATTGTTTGTTATTAACGTGCAACGTTGCATTCCATTCGTTA
The DNA here is from genome assembly GCA_943789525.1 of Agriphila geniculea. NCBI lineage: Eukaryota > Metazoa > Arthropoda > Insecta > Lepidoptera > Crambidae > Agriphila > Agriphila geniculea. Next base: position 7,311 of record CALSUK010000012.1, read on the forward strand.
TTACGCATTGATTTTTACGTCCGCGGTGAGAAAGCACCTATTGTCTTGTATTTATTCGGTTTGCGTCGCCATTTTGTTTGGGCGTGGTCTTGTTTTGTTTTAAGTAAAACCCGTGAAGTTTTGATGTGATTTCTTGTGAAATAGCAAGTATAAAATCGGGTGTTTGTTATCATTTCATTGTAAGATTAAGTAGTTTGTGTCGTGACTCGATGTATGTTGTGCTTTATCATCTCTAGTGAATTTTGTACGGAGTGAAAGACTTTTGGCACACATTCGGTGTCACTCAATAATCTGAAGAAAGAAGAAATTATTACGAAATCTCCACAACGTATTCCTGGTGCCGTCTTTGTCTGGGGTTCACTTGGCCAAGTTAGGTAGGAAGTGTTGACGTCACAGGACGGCGCCAGGCACCGCACCACAGGCGAGAAGATTCGTCGCATCGCGTGACATCGTGAAGAATTTGGACTTTAACCGTGAGTCAGTTGACTATTAGTTATAAGTCAATATAATAATATTGATAATAAGTTCTGATTTGCATTGGAGCTCGGTTAACCTTTCTCAAAGCTTTATTTGTCTGGCATTGTTCACATTTACGTACATAGTTTTCCACATCACTACGCATGTTACGCCAGTAGTACTTTTCTTGGATTCTGCTTAGCATTCTGTTACCACCTAAGTGACCAGAAATGGGTATGTCATGATTTTCTTTTAGGATTCTCGGAACTTCGCTGGTACTCGGGTAAATAATAGTATTTTTATATATATGAACCGTTATTCCTGTGTTGTGGAATAAATACATGATAATGTTATATATTTTTATGAAATTGTGAGTATCGAATTGGTTGCGAAAGTCAGTTATAGCGAATTCCAAGATGTTTCTTGATAACAATTCAATCTTTAAATTTTTTAGACTTTTGAAGAGATCTTCATAGCTACTTTTATCGAAATAATGAACTTTAACGAAAAGAAGAAAGTAATTGATATTCTCATTTTCGAATGGTAAAAAGGAATTTAATTCTCTTTCTTTGGAGAGTGATTCACTAGATATTAAGCCATTAGCAATAATTTCTGATACATAGTGATTAGACTCATCAAGGTCTAAGGATGTAGGTATTACTATATTCTTTACATCAGTTTTTAATAAATTTTCATTATGTTCTTCAATTTTAGCGTTAGAATTAAATGTTTTACTATTCAATGTTTTCAGGCATTTGGAATACGTGTCTTCATCACTAGGAGGGCTACTTGGAGGAGACAAAGGAGGAATTGCATCAAAGTCATCGGGAATTTCGAAATCATCAGGGAGGTTAAATCCACCAGGTAAGTTTAGGAGTTCAGGTAAGTCAATCAGGCCAGGACTTTCAGGATTTATTGGCTGAATGTCAACATCATCTAGGTTAGGATCACCAACGGCGGCGTCACCGGCGGGGACTACTTCAGCTTCTGGCAGAACGGATGGATTTTCAGGATTACTTTCCCTGATAGGTAATTCATCTTGTATAGGGTTTACGGGGTATCTAGACAGAGCATCTGCATTGCAATTTGTTTTGCCCTTTTTATACACAATTTCGTATTCATACTCTTCTAGCTCTAACCTCCATCTGATAAGTTTTGAGGCGGGATCTTTATGGTTAAAAAGCCACTTAAGAGGCTTATGGTCAGTGACTATTTTGAACTTGCGACCATAAAGATATGGTCGGAACATTTTAGTTCCCCAAATAATGGCTAGACATTCTTTTTCTGTTACCATGTAATTTAGTTCTGATTTGTTCAGAGTTCTGGATGCGTAAGCGACTGGACGGTCTTTTCCTACTTCGCCTTGTGACAATATCGCTGAAATTGCATAGTTTGATGCGTCACAGGTGAGTATAAATGGAACAGTAAAATCAGGATAGCATAGGATGGGTGCAGTTACCAATTTATTTTTTAACTGTTCAAATGCAAGTTGTTGTTGGTTATTCCACTCAAATGGTATATCCTTTTTTAGAAGATTCGTAAGCGGCTTGGCTATGCCCGAAAAATCTTGGATGAATCTACGGTAATAAGAAACTAGGCCTAAAAATGATTTTATATCCTTTTGACATTTAGGAACAGGAAATTGGCTCACTGCCTTGACTTTATCGGGATTGGGTCTTAGCCCTTGCTCACTAATGGTGTGCCCTAAGTAAGTGACTTCTTTGCGAAGAAACTCGCACTTATCGGGTTGGAGCTTAAGGTTGAATTTTCTCATACGTTCAAATACATTACGCAACTTTTTGATATGTGTTTCTAAATCGAAGGAATAAATGACAATGTCATCAAGATATACGAAGCATTGCATACCCTGAAGGCCGGAAAGGACAGTGTTCATTAGCCTTTGAAACGTCGCGGGTGCGTTTTTGAGCCCAAACGGCATTCTGGTAATCTCAAAGTGTCCTTCAGGGACACTGAATGCCGTTTTGGGTATGTCTTGTGGCGCCACTTCAATCTGGTGGAAGCCCGACGCAAGATCAAGAGTCGAAAAATACTTTCTTTTCCCTAATTGGTCAAGAATTTCGTTGATTTGAGGTATAGGGTAACACTCTCCTATAGTTATATCGTTAAGCTTCCGGTAGTCCACTACGATGCGCCACTTTCTTTTTCCGGAGGCATCTATTTTTTTTGGGACGACCCAAATGGGTGAAGACCAGGGGGAAACAGAGGGCTGGATAATTTTTTCTTGTAGCATTTTTTCAATTTGAGATTTGACTTCCTCCTTGTGGACTTCCGGAAACCTGTAGGATTTTACATTTATAGGTATAGAGGAACTGGTTGTAATTTCGTGTTGAATAGCAGAAGTAGAAGTTAGATTTTCGTCTGCCAAATGAAATATGTCGGAATATTCAATGCAAGCACCAAAAAGATGACTTGCTTCTTCGTTATTTAAGTGCGACACGCGTAATAAATTTAAAACTTCTTCCGTTCTCTCTGATGCACTCCTCTCAGGATTTGTTAGATACAAATTTTCTTCTTCTACTGGATATATTGTGAGTAAAAGGTTAGAGCTTATAGGTATTGGACTCTCGGAAACGTTCAAATCAAATCAAATCAAATATGTTTATTCGAAGTAAACCTTTACAGGCGCTTTTCGACGTCATGACAAGATAAATAACAAACAATTTATATAAACATTAGGTACAATTTATAAAACTACTATTTATATAACTAATAGTGGGTGTAAATCACCAGCACAGAGCAATAATTCTATTTCCACGCGGATTTATCTGCAATGTAATCGGCAACTTTATAGTAGGCCTTCTTTATTAAAGCTTTCTTTATGAAAATTTTGAACTTAGAGTCTGTCAGAGCTGTGACATCGTCGGGTATTTTGTTATAAAAACGAACCCCGCAGCCTAAAAAGGACTTGCTGCTTTTTTTGAGTCTGAATAAGGGAATCGTTAATTTATTCTTATTCCTAGTATTAAAGCGATGAACAGCATTTTGTTTTTTAAAGAGGTATAGATTTTTCCGGACATACATTATGTTAACAAATATGAACAAGGAAGGTAATGTTAATATATTGATACTTTTAAATTTATCTCTTAATGAGTCGCGTCGTTTCATATTATAAATAAATCTCACAGCCCTCTTCTGTAGTATAAATATCGAATCCACATCAGCTGCTGACCCCCAGAGTAAAATACCGTAAGACATTATACTGTGAAAGTAAGCGAAATAAACCAGTCTAGCCGTAGCTTCATCTGTTAATTGTCTTATCTTTTTTACTGCATATGCAGCAGAGCTAAGTTTTTTTGCAAGCCCTTTAATGTGTTGACCCCACTGTAATTTGCCATCGATGTTAATTCCCAAGAATATGGAATTATCAACTACTTCTAAACTTTTCCCGTCCATTTCTATATTAATTGGAGATACCTGACTGTTTGGGGGTGAAAATTTTAGGCACTTGGTTTTTTTAGCATTTAATAAAAGATTATTGGTAGTGAACCAATAGGATACCTTATTTAAAGTTTCATTGATATTACTTTCACCGGCTTTGTAGTTCTTTCTATCTAAAGAAAAAGTTAAAGAGGTGTCGTCAGCAAATAGTGTTATTTCTGATATTTCCTTAACCATAAATGGAAGATCATTTATGTATATTAGGAAGAGAAGAGGCCCAAGGATTGACCCTTGTGGTACACCCATCCTTACAATTGATCCATCTGACACTACCTCAGCCACGCCTACCTTCTGATTTCGGTTGGATATATAGGAAGATAATAAGTCCAGATCAGTTCCACGAATGCCATAATGATATAATTTGCGAATAAGTGTACAGTGATCAACGCAATCAAAAGCTTTGGAGAGGTCACAGAAAATACCTATAGTATCATGTGACCTCTCCCATGCTTCTAAAATATTTTTCATTAATTTAGCTCCCGCGTCAGTAGTTGATCACGTTAAGAACGGATATATTAACTCTATTGTTGGGTTTTACTTTAACTACACAATTGGATACTAAGAGAGACTCAGAGATATGTTGATCTAGTATGATGCCTTCTTGTAATTCTGGATTTTTAACTGTACATTCAATTACTGTTTCTGTACGTGGTTGAATAATATAGATTGGTTCGTTAAATAATAATTTTATTTTATGTTCGTTTATTTCTAATACGTTTGTACTGTAATTTATTTTGCAGCCGTGTTGCATCAAAAGATCAGTTCCGATAATACCGTCATAAGGTAAGTTAATATTCTCAAATAAATGAAATTCATGAACAATATTAAGTTCTTGGTTAAGGTGGAGTTTTAAATCAAAACAACCGAGGCTTTTGATGGTTTCATCTTTAGTGTCGATTCCTTTTACAGCTATCTTATCATCATTAAGAGCCGGCGTATTTGTCAAACTTTTCTTTTTCAGCACACAAACGGATGCACCAGAATCTATCAGGAAGGTAAGTGGTGTTTCACTGGCTGAGGTTTCAACTTTAACGTGAGGTAAGTATTTTTCTCTTATTATTATTTCATATACTTGATCAGGATTATTAATTGTATTATCTTTCTGTTCCAGGAGACCGCGAGTTTGGGGCTGGTTACCCTGTCCATGGGTCAAAGAGGAGCGACCACGAGTTTGGGGCTGGTTACCCTGTCCATGGGTCAAAGAGGAGCGACCACGAGTTTGGGGCTGGTTACCCTGTCCATGGGTCGACGAGGAGAGACCGCGACTTTGGGGCTGGTTACCCTGTCCATGGGTCAAAGAGGAGTGACCACGAGTTTGGGGCTGGTTACCCTGTCCATGGGTCGACGAGGAGAGACCGCGACTTTGGGGCTGGTTACCCTGTCCATGGGTCAAAGAGGAGTGACCACGAGTTTGGGGCTGGTTACCCTGTCCATGGGTCGACGAGGAGAGACCACGAGGTTGGGGCTGGTTACCCTGTCCATGGGTCAAAGAGGAACGACCGCGAGTTTGGGGCTGGTTACCCTGTCCATGGGTCGAAGAGGAACGACCGCGAGTTTGGGGCTGGTTACCCTGTCCATGGGTCGACGAGGAGGAAGGACTTGTATTTGGTGGAGTGGTGTCGACAAAGTTTACTGGACTTTGTCCCGTGCGACACTTTGACGGGACACTTAATAGTTTAAATTATTATTATCGACTTGGTTTTGGTCAAGATCTTGATTCTGACCTTCTTCAAGGAAGGTCACATGAGGATATGTCCTTGGTCTAAAATTCGAAGTAGGAGGCTGAGCAGGAGTAAATGGTTGGCTGCCATTATTAAATCTTCTGTTATTATTATTATACTGACGAAGTCTGCAATTTTCAAGGAGATGACCTACCTTTTTGCAATACCTGCAGAATGGCTGGTCCCTAGGTGGATTTAGATTATTATTATTAGTGTAGGTGTAGTTTGGCCTCGATGGAAGTCTTTGATTGTGAATTACAGGATTTGGTGTTCTAGGTCTGATATTATTAGAATTAATATTGTTATTTCGGAAGGAAAATTGTTGAATCTTTTCTTCAGAAATAGCTTGATTAATCGCTTCATTAAGGTTTTTAGGATCACGACATCTGACGATGTTGGAAAGCCGAGGGTGTAGTCCCAAGGTAAATGTGTGAAGTGCTAACTCTTCCATCGCGGCCAACCTTCCCGCAAGTTCACTTTTCTTTGAATTTGAAATTGTCACTTCCGTTAATAATTTTGATAAGCATGTCTCTACTCGTAATGAAAATTGGTTTACGGATTCGCTACCTTGTTTGCATTCTTGTAGATCGGTCAATAGTTTCCGCTCGCCAAATTGATTCTTTAGGAATTCTTTAAGAGAATTCCAGGAGTCGAATTCTTTAATGGAACATGCGCTTTCGGCTTTATCTTCTAACTGGCTCAAAATGAATTTAAAAATGATGTCTTCTTGTTGTGGAGACGCAAGAGAAATGGCATTATCGCAATTTGTCAAAAAGGCATTTAGTTTATTACGAGAGCCGTCAAAAGGCTTTATGAATTTCAAAATAACACTTAGAGGAGTTTCCGCGTCTTTCGCGTCTTTTGATTCTTTCTTAGTTTCTGTTTTTGTAGACATCTTGGATTTTGTGAAAGGACAAAAAGGAATAACACAAAATTTAAATGTGGAAATGTACCCAAAGAATAACTAAAATGTTGTTAATATGTGCTTAAAATTATAAGTCACAATATTAAAGTTATATTTTTAAACACTTGCAACTAAGTAGCGTTGGAATAGGGCGGAAATCCGTGGGCGTATAGTCTAAACACTAGTCACGGCGGCCAAGGAGATAACGCGAAGAATGCACGGCACTGATTATTAGTTAATTAAATCACTCACAAAACAAGTTGTAGTTTCATTTCGATGATTTTCTTGACTATCAGGATATCAGGAAAAGGATTCCTGCAGACCACAGGGATACACAGGCACCGTCAGCTTCCAGGACCAGGAACAATGGATGAGTTTCGGCGTAAATTTAACAAAGATGAGTGGATGGAGTCTACCCGGATTATTTTTAATTTCACTTTAGACACTTTTCTTTTTCACTTTTCACTTTAGAAAGTACTTTCTTTTATTTTGAGGCGTTCCAGGGATCTCTGAAGATCCCACTTGAGCTGCCACCACTTGTTGTAACGGAAAACTTAAAAGTCTTTTTAAAAAAAGGAAAATAATAATTATCTGTGAAAAGGATATTTATTTGTCTTTTGGACAATAAAGTGAATTTTAAATAGAATTTTGGAAACAACCACACGAGTCGCGGGATAGGGGTAGACTGACTCGAAGAGGCAGTCGCCAACAGTCGTGAGTGCCCAAATTGCTGCATCAGCATAAAACTGTCGATTCAGCAATTTGGGATACAAATTTTGGATATAACAGCTCGAAGGATTGCTCAGCTGAAGTGGCAATGGGCAGGACACATAGCGAGAAGAACTGATGGCCGTTGGGGCGGAAAGGTTCTGGAATGGCGACCGCGCACCGGACGACGCTCCGTGGGTAGGCCCCCGACAAGGTGGACCGACGATCTGGTGAAGGTCGCGGGAAGCCACTGGATGCGGGCAGCGCAGGACCGATCGTCGTGGAGATCCTTAGGGGAGGCCTATACCCAGCAGTGGGTGTCATGCGGCTGATATGATGATGATGATGATTTAATAACCGTTTTATTTTCAGGTAAAACGATACTATTCATTTGGCTTGGCCGGTTTATCTTTGAATCAGCTGTATATTAAATGTCTCAAAAATGGATTCCTCATCCATGATTTATCATGATATGATACTACACTCGAGGTGGTAGGTATATTGAAGGAGATATGATTTTTGAAGTGAAAACTTCTTTAGTGGCGTTGTACGCTTTTTGTAATGGGGAATGCCAAACTCGCGTCAGTAAGAATCACGTGACCCTGATCGAAAATTCGTAAGACGGATGTGACGGATGGAGAGTAGACAGCCGGCGGCGGAAGTATCCCCCTCTCTTTCTACGGGGCGCGGTGAAAATGGTGGCGCGTCATTTCAAGATGTAGCAACGCGCTAATTTTTTATTTCAGTGTCAAAACTAGATTTTCTGTCAAGCTATGGATAAGACTTTCGTACAATACTGTTCTGTATTCGTAAATTCAAATACAGAGTAAATTCGTAAGACGGCAATCGTGCAAAATTATTCCCTAACCATTCCAAAATATCAAAATGTACAACGTTAATATTCAAGTTTTCACTTCTGCCGGCACTCCCGGAGTGCAACCCGATTTTTTTTCTGAAGTGCGGTGGCGGCGTGACTCTATGAATGCCACCCCTTTACCTGCCAAGGGGGGGCAGATGGCTACTGAGTTAAATCAGCTCAGTTTTACCTGAACTGCCTTAATATTGCCATGTGAATTCATCTATGACAAAATTTTGACCTCGCCATACATTGAGTTTAGTGTCACTACTTTCCGGAATACGAGAGTAATGGGATATCAAAAAATAAACCCTAATGCTGAATTTGATAGATAGGGACCATCAAACTGAACAACTTTTACTATGGGACCAACTCTGAAACCACAAAAAAAAACAGCTGTTAGGCAGCCATTACACGCTCATGCACGCGTCAGTCAAATTCGATGGAATTTGACTGAGGCGTCAGTCTAATTCCTGTCATGTCATGAACGTGATTCATGACATCAGTCATGAATCACGTTTAACTGACTGACTGATGGAAAGAAGAAATCAACTTCATGAAACCATCAGTCACCCCGTTACACGGTAGGTTAATCGTCAGTCACAGCCGTGACTGACATGACTGATGGAATTTGACTGATGCTTGCATGGGTTCCCTATGTATTTGCATAAAATTTTAAGGCATAATATGTCATAGCATAATATGATTTCGCCGAATGATGTTTACGCATAATATTATTTAGTCATAACAGCTTAAGCATATTTTTTTAAGCATAACTACTTTAAGCATAATCATGTTTAAGCATAATATTCTTTAGCATAAATTTAAACACGCATAATAGTATTTACGCATATTTTTATAAACAAAAAAATCACGACGTTTAAAATCATGAAAGAACATTTTACCTAAAATACAAAATCCCGAAGCTTAAAAAACCGAAGGTTAATTGAGGGTTACATGCCAGCAGGTTGGTGCTGGCACTTCGCCGGCCGCTGCCGCGGCACGCTCGCTTCGCTCGCTCGGCTCATGCGTTGTTGGTCGCAATGGAACCTTACCTCCTCCTTGCTCGCTACGCTCGTTCGTCGTCGCACCTAATAGACCTAAACAGATTTTAGGGATTTTTAAGTATCGGCATTTTAACTTTCAGGGTTTCGAACTATCATCAGTCATTTAATAATAAATCTTTCAAGTTTCGTTCTATTGGATATTGACATTAAAGATTTTCGGTATTTTAAAAATAGGTGTTTTATGAGTCGATATTTAGGTCGTATGTGTGATGAGTTTTTGGCATTTTAATACAATACATACCCCATTTGCATTAACATAAATGAGTGCGTAAAAATATTCATTCTTATTGTTTTTTTATTTTTATGTCTAAATAATATTAGGCGAGTAGACAATATGCCTAATAACATTATGCGAAAACAAATAAGTCTAAATGATAATTATGCTAATATAAATAGTATGCCAAAAAACAATTATGCGAAAGTATTATTATGACAAAAAAGATTATGCCAAATCCGTTATGCCAAATCAAATTAGGTATAAAACAATTATGCGAAAACAAGGGATCTCGCTTGCATGAGCATTTGTAATGGCTGCCT
>CALSUK010000013.1:0-16103 GCA_943789525.1 Agriphila geniculea
AACAAGAACCTTATTAGAATATGGTGAGCATGCGAATCTCCGTGCCACTGAATAATTCCATTCTAAAACTACCTAGAAGTAATGTACCGATGATATACGTTCTTATTTCAGATATCAAATCGATTGTACCGGCTTCCCGGCAGAATGATTGACAAAAGCATGTGGCACGGAGATTCGCATGGTTTGAGGTTATGTTTTTTGTTAAATCGTCGAATTCCAGATCAATCGGAGCCTGTACCGCTGGGTTGATGTATTTGTAGCCGTTACATATTCATTGTAACAGCTACAAACACATTTGTTGCTCATGTAACGCAACAGGGACAAAGATATCGCGATCTAAAGTTTTAAAAGCATGCGACTCTCCGGCCCACACACTTAAGTCTAAAATATTGATGAAAATTGCATTAAGATTAAAAATAAGCAGGTTTTTGTAATCGTTTGATCACGATAAACGACCCGAAAACATATTTTCAGAATATCTTTACTCGTTTTAGAGAAATTTGCAAATTTATTTACTATGAACAATCACAGTGTAGGGTTACCATATCGTCGGTCGGTCAGAATCATTAGGCTGTTTCTAGAAAATAGACCGATCGGAATACGTTATTTTGAGGGTATAACCTTCAAGAATTCTAAAGTTTATGAATTCTTGCCTGTCGATACATGTTAGGTATAATAAACTTAAGACATCTGTCATCTGCGAATGACAGCTAACGTCAATGTCACATTCAAGTGACAGCTCTATGCAAACGTCAATCGAGTTTGACACTTCTCTGTCTCTCTGTGGTAATGGCCGTCGCCGTGATAAGTTTATGTTGAAATAAATCTGCTGTAATCTTTGAAGTATCTTTCTTTTTTCGCCCTCTACCCTTCAGGTTATGGGCCCAGGGACGCATCTCGTCCCTGCAGATAATAATTTTCGCGAAAAATAGTTTACTTCCAAAGTTTGAAACACCGGCCGGCATACCACGCCATACCACACCACCATATTTTGTTCCTGACCGAAACCAACCATGACCACACTATCTGGAGGAGGATATCAAGTCGATAAGTTGAGGGGCATGGAGGATTACAACAACTGGAAATTCCTTATGCGGATGATACTCATGCACGAAGATATGTATGACTGCATCGAGACCGAAGGTGGGTGCAAAGATGAAAAGAAGCAGCAGAAGGCGCTAGCGAAAATATGTTTATGCGTCAGCTCATCGGCGTTGCACCACGTCCGAAATGCAAGAACAGCTTATGAAGCGTGGACAAATCTTCAGAGGGCATATGAAGACAAAGGCTTATCCCGGAGGCTGGGACTATTGAGATCTCTGTTTAGTGCTAAGTTGAAGGAACATAATGGTATGGAGAGCTACCTCCTGAAGATTACTGAGCTTGCGCAACAGCTCAGGGATATAGGGTCACCGCTGGATGATGAGTTCATAGCGATTGTGATGCTCAGCGGGCTGACATCAGATTATGATCCAATGATCATGGCACTTGAAAATTCCAACTTGAAACTCACAAGCGAGGCAGTGAAAACCAAACTTTTGCAAGAACAACTGAGACGTGATGAAAAGTTGGACAATAACGACTTTTCAGCTTTAACAGTAAAGAACTCTTTGAGATGTTTTCGATGCAAGAAGACTGGTCACCTAAAGAAGGACTGTCCAAAGTTGAACAGAGGCTCGAAGACTGACGGCAAGTACACACCTGCGTCTAAGGACAAGTCGCTGTTAACTGCACTATCTGTGAAAATAAAGAGTGACGTTTGGCTGGTGGATTCCGGCGCAACAAACCATATGTGCAACAACAAAGAACTGATGTTGGACTTCCAGTGTTCAAAGCCGAGGATGGTTAGTGTAGCCAACGGTGAAGCGGTGTCAACAGGAGGACACGGTAGTGTTCGAGTTCACTTGAAAAGTGGTTTAAGGACAATTAGTAATGTTTACTATATACCTAAGCTTTCTGCAAATTTATTATCAGTAAGTGAGTTAAACAAAAAAGGTTATAGTGTAATTTTTAATTCTAATGGTTGTAAGATTCTTGATGGTAATGAAATTTTAGCTACTGCTACTTGTAATAATGGAGTTTACCAACTTGACATTGTTGATAGTAAGCTAAATTGTGAGGTTAAGTCAGGGATTGCCATGAACTCGGTCTGTGAACAGCCAGCGGCGACTGGGTCTACCAGTGGGAGTCAGGAGACTTCATCGGGGTCTGCAGGTGGTAATGTGTCACAGGAATTATGGCATAAGCGGCTTGGTCACCTCAATTCAAGAAGTATGAATCTTATGAAGAATGGACTAGCAACAGGTATGAACTTTAAATATACTACTTTCAATCCCTGTGTAGCATGTGTTGAAGGAAAACAATCAAAATTACCTTTTCCAAAGAAAAGTCAAAGTAGGTCCAGTGAAATATTACAATTAATACACAGCGATGTCTGTGGTCCCATCCAGATAAAATCATTGAATGGTGCACGGTACTTTGTCACTTTTATAGATGATTTTACTAGAAAAACTTTTGTCTATTTTATTAACCAAAAAAATGAAGTGTTTGAAAAATTTAAATTATTCAAAGCTCTGGTTGAAAATGAGACTAATATGAAAATTAAGGTATTGCGTAGTGATAATGGCGGAGAGTACATTAATTCTGCTTTTCAGGAATTTTTGAAGAGTTGCGGTATCCGGCATCAAACAACAGTGCCGCATTGCAGCGAGCAAAACGGGGTTGCTGAGCGGGCAAACCGTACTATAATGGATAAGGTCCGGTGTATGCTGCAGGATGCTGCATTGGATAAACGATTTTGGGCTGAGGCTGCTAACACGGCTGTATACCTGAAAAACCGTTGCCCGACAAAAGCCGTAATGGGAGCAACTCCTGAGGAAAAGTGGACATCCAGAAAGGTAAATGTAAGCCACTTACGTGTATTTGGTTGTGTGGCATATGCCAAAGTTCATAATAGTAAGAAATTAGATGCTAGAACTAAGAAATATATTTTTGTAGGCTACTGTGAGGATAGCAAGGGCTATAGGCTCATAGATCCAGAGTGTCCAAAGACATGTGTAAAAGCAAGACATGTTACTTTTATGGAAAGTGTGTTTTGGAAAAAGAATGTGTCACATGATGATAATAATGAAAGTATAGATAAAATAATAATTAATCTATCTAATGACAGTAGTAGCACTCCTTGTGAATATGAGGAACAGAGTTCACCAGAATCATCTATTCTATCAGATACTGTAATTTTTCCCCAATCTGATGACACAAAGATTACACGCAGACAAACCATATTCGATCTAAGTGTAGAGGATTCTCAAACCACAGATGATCTGTCGGACTCTACTTACGTTCCAGGTAGCAGCAGCATAGATTCAGAAGATTCAAGCCAGCCGCTCTTTGAAGATGCTGAAATCGGTTCTGAGTTTGCTGGGCTAGCAGAAATCACTGAGGAGGGCATTCCTGAAACTGTGGCAGAAGCGCGACAGAGCAGCGAAGCCAAATATTGGAATGAAGCGATACAAGATGAGTATGACTCTTTTATAACTAATGATTGTTGGACATTAGTTGATTTGCCCGAAGGCCATAAGGCAGTTAAATGTAAATGGGTCTTAAGCAAAAAGAGAGGCCTGAATGGTGAATTGCTTAAATACAAGGCTCGTTTGGTTGCTAAGGGCTACACCCAAAGGTACGGGGTAGATTACCAGGAAACATTTTCTCCGGTTGTCAGATATTCAACAATAAGAATTTTGCTAGCTCTAGCAGCTCAGTACGATATGATTGTAGAGCATCTCGATGTAAAAACCGCTTTTTTAAATGGGGACCTGATAGAGACAGTTTACATGGAACAGCCGGAAGGCTTTGTAAAGGAAAATAATGAAAGGAAAGTTTTTAAGTTGAAAAAGGCAATTTATGGCTTAAAACAAGCGGCGAAAGCATGGAATGAGAAAATTAATCATGTTTTAACCAATAAATTGAAATTCAAAAGGTTATCCTCAGAGCCCTGCGTTTATATTTATAAAGAAAACAAAGATATAATAATAATTGCTTTGTATGTTGACGATATAATTTTATTTTCTACAAAAACATCACAGGAAAAGGATGTTATAAAGAAACAACTCATGAGTGAGTTTGAAATGAAAGATTTAGGTACAGCGAACTCTATTTTAGGAATGAAAGTCACAAGAACAAGTAATGGCTCGTTCATTCTAAATCAGTCGAGCTATATAAAGAAAATGTTGGATATTTTTCAGATGTCTGACTGTAAGCCGTGCAAGACTCCTATGGAAGTTGGACTAAAATTGCAGAAAGAAGATAGTACACAATGTAACTATGATTTTAGAAGCCTTATAGGTCATTTAATGTATTTAACAGTATGTTCCAGGCCTGACATCGCACATAGTGTGAGCTATCTTAGTCAGTTCAATAACTATTATTCCGACACTCATTGGAAAGCAGCTAAAAGGGTACTACGGTATTTAAGAGGTACATTGGACTATAGTCTTGAATTTAAAAAAGGTGATTTTAAAATAACAGGTTTTACAGATGCTGACTGGGCGGGTGATCAGCTGGATCGTCGGTCATATACTGGGTATGCATTTAACTTTGCTAACTCTTTAGTTTCCTGGGAAAGCCGAAAACAGCGCACAGTAGCTCTTTCCAGCACTGAGGCCGAGTACATGGCTATTTCTGACTCCTGCAAAGAAGCTTTGTTTTTGCAAACCTTTATCTATGAATGTACAGGTTCCTTATGTGAAATTAATTTGTTTAATGATAACCAATCTGCACAAAAGATATGTAAAAACTCTGTATCTCATTCTAGAACAAAACATATTGATATTAGGCACCACTTCATTAAAGAACTGGTAGATTGTAAAACTATTAATTTGAGTTATATTTCAAGTGAAGAAATGTTAGCTGATATTTTGACTAAGTCTTTATCACAAATTAAACATTTAAAGTTTGTTTCTAAGTTAATGAAAACTTGTTGAAATATAGTGTGTTATTCTTGTTATTACTACACTGTAATAGTTTATTTTCTTAGAGCTTTATATAACTCTAAAATGTCTTAGTTTAAGGGGTAGTGTTAGGTATAATAAACTTAAGACATCTGTCATCTGCGAATGACAGCTAACGTCAATGTCACATTCAAGTGACAGCTCTATGCAAACGTCAATCGAGTTTGACACTTCTCTGTCGTGAGCATGCGAATCTCCGTGCCACTGAATAATTCCATTCTAAAACTACCTAGAAGTAATGTACCGATGATATACGTTCTTATTTCAGATATCAAATCGATTGTACCGGCTTCCCGGCAGAATGATTGACAAAAGCATGTGGCACGGAGATTCGCATGGTTTGAGGTTATGTTTTTTGTTAAATCGTCGAATTCCAGATCAATCGGAGCCTGTACCGCTGGGTTGATGTATTTGTAGCCGTTACATATTCATTGTAACAGCTACAAACACTTTCGTTGCTCATGTAACGCAACAGGGTCAAAGATATCGCGATCTAAAGTTTTAAAAGCATGCGACTCTCCGGCCCACACACTTAAGTCTAAAATATTGATGAAAATTGCATTAAGATTAAAAATAAGCAGGTTTTTGTAATCGTTTGATCACGATAAACGACCCGAAAACATATTTTCAGAATATCTTTACTCGTTTTAGAGAAATTTGCAAATTTATTTACTATGAACAATCACAGTGTAGGGTTACCATATCGTCGGTCGGTCAGAATCATTAGGCTGTTTCTAGAAAATAGACCGATCGGAATACGTTATTTTGAGGGTATAACCTTCAAGAATTCTAAAGTTTATGAATTCTTGCCTGTCGATACATTGGCATATAATTAGTTTATTTTTGCGTTTTGTGTCACATCTAGCCGATGCATCTTGAGAAATTCGATTATTTGTGGTGGTTATAAATAATTGGACTCTAAGGCGATTCTCCCACTGCCAACGCGCGCCGTCGTCGCGGGGCGCGGTTTGGCGTTTCACGCGCGCGGTGACGGCGCAGCGCAACGCCTGGGCGGTTTTCTCCGCGCCCCCGCGCCATTCGGCGTCTGACGCGTCCCCGCCGCTTGTTTTTTAGAGGCATTAAATTTTGAAGTTGTTTTGTTTTAATTTCCAGGTTTTTAGGGTTCCGTACCTCAAAAGGAAAAAAAACTGAACACATATAAAATCACTCATGAGATTAAAACGTCCAGACAAATAATTTAGATTTGCCATCTCGATATTAATGACGGAATTTTAATAACATACGAGTAGGTAGGTACGGTCAACGGCACGCTGGGCTTCCACGACAGCGTAATGATATTCAATCAAATAAATAACAGATTTTTTACAGTTTTGTATAACCTCATGTGCTGCATAATGTACCTACCAAATGGCACTAAAATGGGCGTATATCCAAGCCACGAAACATTTGAAAACCAGAGGAAATCCCGCCATCGTAACGAAACGATCATCGAAAACCAGCCGCGGGGCGCGTCGCAGTGTGTTGTACCCCGCGGTAACGCGCCTGCTGGCGCAAACTGCTCGCGGATCGCCGGCGGCACGCGGCGGTGCGCGCTCACGCGCCGTGGCGCGCCTTGGTGTGTTGGACGAGGCGGTTTTCTGTACAAATTAATGTACTTGCATACAACGTAAAAGACGCGCGTGGGTGCGCCGCGACCGCGCGCGTCGCCAGTGTGAGAACCGTCTAAACTGTCAAAATTGTTTTAAAGTAAAAAGAAACAATAGTATTGTATTTAAGATAGCCTGCGTAGTGTACAAACCTAATTTGTGTCATTTTCGTCCATGGAAACAGACGTGGGACCCGTACATTAATAACACCGTCAAAAAAATATTACAATTTGAAAAACAAGTACCATATACCTCAGATCACTTAAAAATCCCTATGAAATAAATTTGTGCCAAATTAAGGCATGGACTTTTAATATTTTCAATTTTTTTGTTTGTCCGAGCCATTGATGCTTATAAAAAATATTAGTATTATTAGAGTTTACATATTTAATATCTTAAATACATGAGTGATGGACAGAATGAATTTGTGTCATTTTCATGCATGGATAATACCTAGGTAGGTAGGTATTCAAAAAGTTTGCGGTCGAAGCGAGTAGGCGCGGGCGCGTGGCGAGGGACGACGAAGCTCGTCCGTTTCGGTTGGATACTAAGTACGTACATACCTATAAGTCTCACGTCACGATACGAACGAACACGCACCTTTCGTTTGGTTAAGTAGGTACTCTATAGAATTACATCTCCTGTTTTAGAAATTCATACAGATGTACTATGGACAACAACGTCACTTAACCACAACTCTTAAGGTTAAAATCGGTTGCACGCCGCGCCGCCGCCGTCATAACATAATATATTTAGTTCGTGCAGGGGGATACATGCGCACACAATTTTTTTGCTAACTTTTTAAGCGAAGCTGTTGCCCATAGTACATACATATCTGTTCTGTTTCCATTCTAAAACAACCTAGAAGTAATGTACCGACGATATACATTCTTATTTCAGATATCAAATCGATTGTACCGGCTTCCCGGCAGAATGATTGACAAAAACATGTGGGCCGGAGAGTCGCATGCTTTGAGGTTATGTTTTTTGTTAAATCGTCGAATTCCAGATCAATCGGAGCCTGTAGCGGTGGGTTGATGTATTTGTAGCCGTTACATATTTAAGCATGTTCCAGACGGATTAAATCACGCCTCCCAACAGAGGTGACCTTGCTTGATTTAATCCATCTAGACGGCAGATTTAATCCAAATTTCTCCAACCAATCCAAATGACCTTCAACGTCCTTGGTGGAAGGGCGCGAGTTCCAACACAGGCACGGTAATGATATTTATCAGTACTCCAACTTCATATACTGCCCGGCATTTTATTGGCAAGATAAAAACGAGACAAAAGATGTGCAGCGCCACAAATTTTAGTGTTTGTGGCTATTGCGCATCTTTTGTCTCATCTTTCTCTTGCCAATTTATATGCAAGTGTCATCTGTACAAATAGTCGAAAAGCGAGTCGTACCTACGCGCCTCGGCCCTCGAGTTCAGTCTGCAGTCTGCACTCGGTACACAAACAGTCGCGAATGCGCCGCAGTGATGAACGAAAGATGTACGTAGGTCAGGTACTATTGAGGTAATAAATATAATAGAAAAAATACTATAAAATATCGACTCAGCCCTCGCAGTTCAGACGGGCTCAAATGGCTCGGCTGCTACGGGTTACGGGTGAGTCAATTTTTTCTAGTATTTTTAGGGTTCCGTAGCCTAAATGGCAAAAAACGGAACCCTTATAGATTCGTCATGTCTGTCTGTCTATCTGTCCTTCTGTCACAGCCATTTTATTCCAAAAGTATTAATATTACACAATTGAACCTTGGTTGGTAGATGTATTCTGTTAACCGCTTAACGATTTTAACACAAAAATAACAAAAATAAAGATTAAGGGGGGGCTCTCCATACATGGAACTGAAACTGCGAACGTGTGAGGTGTCAATAGATAGGTCTTTAAAATTGACATTGAAGTTTTTAAGACATTTTTTTCTCAAAGTCTAAGGTTTGAAAGATATACTCCTCCAAAGTGGTAAAATGTTTATCCTCCCCCCCCCCCCCCTTTAACTTTTGAAATAAGAAAGTGAAAAATCTAAAAAACATATATGCTGCATGTAGGTCTTAATAATTACTTTCAATAAAAATTGGTTTAAATGAGATATAGTAATTAGTTTTTCAGATATAGCACATTTTCCATAACCGCAAATATAACTTTGTCATTCATAACAACACTGAAAAACAAAGTTATTTTTGCAGACGAAAAATTATAATGGTATTAAATATGGTGTGGTATAAGGTATCTACGGAACCGTACGGCGTGTTGCCCAAAACGCACTTGGCCGGGTTTTTTTCTATTATATTTATTACCTTAATATAGAAATAACATTCTGAATGCCAAAAGTCTAAAAATTCAATAGGTACTATTGATTGAAATATAAGTTCTTACTATTGCAAAGTGCAGATTGTGCTGTTTTTATTATAAATATAATTAACCAATAATCCAGAGATACCTTACATTTTTAAATACCTGGAAAGTCCGAAAGCTAAGATTAAGTATACTTAAAATATTATATAATACGTAGGTATTGTACTAAGGATTATTAAATAATTTGTTTCTCCCATCAATAATGTATTTTTTTTTATTTTTATTTTACCATTAGTTTTGTTAATCTAGTTATATTATTGCCTTAAAATTAATTGATTGAACCAGCGCGGGTTTATTTAGGTAATTATTTCAAGGACAGGGCCGAGTTACAGTACTGATAGATATCTTTACCGTGGAATGGGAAAGAGTGTCGGTGCTAGGGTTGCCAACATGTCTAAGGCGAAATACAGTATTTTTCAAATAAGGCTAAAAAAATTAGTACACTTTAAAATAATATAGTAGTTTATGGAAAAGGCAAAAATTAGGCAAATATATTATTATATTTTACTTTTTATAAAAACTATATTTTTTGAACTTTTTGCATTTTTGAACAATGTTTTGGTCAAAATCATAAACCATAAATAAAACAATCATGAATCAAAATAAAAGTCTCATATTATTTTCTACCATCAATATTAATTAAATATAAGTAAATTAAAAACTCGTTTTTAACTTACTTACGATTGTATCAGTATTACTGATTAAGTTAAGACATGAAAGAAATTCGTCCATGGTTAAGATTAAGATATATTTCGTCCATGGATTAAGATTTAATTAAGTTGTCAATTTTATATTGACAAGTTTGGAACGCAATAAGACAGATAGATACGTTCAGAATTCAGATACAATACACTATACACATAGTATTTGTTAAATGGTGTGACTATACACTACACGCTATAGAATCAGTCAAAATTCACGATCACAAATTAAAATTTTTTTTTTTTTTTTTTTTCAAATTCAAATTTTTTTTTCAAAATGGTTTGGGACTTCCGCCAAGTGACGCCTGATTCAATCAAATACACAAATTAAAAAAAAGAAACATTTGTTTCTTAGCGATCGATGTTGAAAATATAGTATTTTTGCGTACTATATATTTCTTCAATAGTATATAGCACGCAGACCCGAAACATAGTATAATACGACATATTATTATAGTATGGTTGGCAGCCCTAGTTGGCGGCGCTTGGATGTAAACTCGTGTAGCCGCAACACAATCCACGGATGGAAACCACGCCCCCATCAAGCTTCCACCAAGGTGACCTTGGTTGGGAGGCGTTTTAAAAGCGTTTTAAAAGCGTTTTAAAAGTTTTAAAAGCGTTTTAAAAGCATTAAAAGCGTTTAAAAGTTTTAAAAGCGTTTTAAAAGCATGCGACTCTCCGGCCCACACGCTTAAGTCTAAAATATTGGTGAAAATTGTATTATGATTAAAAATAAGCAGGTTTTCGTAACCGTATATAATAGGTCTTTACCTATGAAATTGCCGATTTGTATGGAGAATTTTCAAGAAGTTGCATTTTTCATACTAGCATTTTCTTTGTTCATTTAACAACCGTTAACACTCTTGTAACAAAACTTTTATGTACTAATGTTTGAACACTATGCTAACCTATTCCATTTACGATAAGCGAAAAAAATAAGTTTTGGCTAAGTTACAACCCCTCCGGTCACCCTTTTTTGGCTCACAAAAAAAAGAGTAACTTTCAAGATCTTTTTTGAATGCTATGAAAGCTTAAAAAAAGGACTTTATTTTTACTGATAGTTGACTATCATGGTCATAATTCGACATACGTAAATCAAGATATTGTTAAATGTTTTAAAACATAGAAGTTATTATTTTCTCTGTATGTGACAAAATATCGGCAAGTTCATAAGTAAAGACCTAATATTTATAGATATATATTGCGAACGATTTTATCCTAGCTTTCCATTGACCTAGAGACTTGAAACTTTGAAAATAGGTCAGAACTGGAAGGCAATGCAATATTATGGTGTCATTGAGCTGATCTGATGATGAAACCGGAAGAAGCCCACAGGAATTCTATGATAAAACCTACAACCCCATCGTGTTTGGGCTCGTTATAATAGGCATGACGAAATTTTTTTTTATTTTATGTTACATAAATTACCTCTTTTCACGCTACCTTTCGCTAGCGTGAAAACTGCCCGAGATATCACAGTTTAAAATGCACACAAATTGGACTCACCCGAAAACGCTCCATACTAATGGCTACCCTAGTTATGACGTCACGCCTAGGTGTTTGTATGCAACGCGTAGGAAAGTTTGGCAGCTATATTAAATATTGTGTTTATCAAAATTGTTTCTTATACAAATTTGCTATAAATTTTATGGATTAATTAAATGTATTATTTATTTTAATATATTTTAAACTTTTTAAATGGACTTGTCCGCCCAACTTTGAAGGGTAATAAAACAAATAATACGCAATATATAAAACCAAGAGGTATACAAGCTACTCTAAAAGTTCAATATGTTTAAGGTTTTTATTAGTATTTTGTTATTTTATTCAGTAGTCGTCATCCCTATTGTTTTGACGAGTACTCTAATGGGAGACGAAGTCCAGGGTCTGATGATGAAGCTGACAGACAGAGTATGTTCATTACTTTTAGTCGGAGGATTTTTGTAAAAATATTAACCAAACTTTTTTTTTTCAATTAGGGTTTTTCAAAATGACAAAAAGTATGCTCGATAGATAAGATGACGTTGATAAAAATGTATGTGTCAATGTGATTTTTTTACTCAGCTTCGAAGAGTACTCAGGTAGGCAGGCAAATCTGATGTTACCCTAAAATGTTTCTCTTTGGCCAGATGTCAGCCAGCGAACGCTTATTTGCCTCTTTGGTACAGGCCGTTTATTTTTAAAAGCCAATTTTTACACTTCTCTTTCCATCAACGCCATCTAGAGGCAAATAGTTACTATTTTTTTAAAATGTCACTTTGTAAAGCCTTCATTAAGAATAATTGTCCTAAGTCGTGGGCTTTTAAAAAAAATGCTTTTTTGACAGTTGCCTTTCTCATCGAATGTGTTTTTTAATCAATATATTTGTACATGTATCATAGATTCACGTGGACTACATTACCACAGAATAACTTTGATACTACCTAATATATTGTTCGATTTTGGTAGATTATTTTTTGATGTTATTCTAAAATACCCCAGGTGTCCAAGAATGTCACAGCTCAAGGGTGGACACAATGTAACAGTGTTTCCACTACTACTACCTAATATTTGTGATTTTCAGACTCATTAACCTTTTAGTATGTAGAATTTTACCTGAGAGATTAATGCCTATTATAAGTAATTGTTGATTTTAAATCGTTATTGCCTATAAAAGGTACATAACTACGATTTAAAAAAAATTAGACTCATTTATCTTTAAGTCACACACAAATCATTGTACCTGAGATAAACCTATAGGTACTTTTAAAGTCTGAATAATTATGCAATACCTTGAGAAAACCTTTATCGGTTGGAATTCAACAGATTTTGTCATTTACTTGTTCCACTAAATATGAAAATGTCAAAATTAATAACAGTGTTTCATTGTTGGACAGAGGATGTTTCATTGTGTACACCTAGGTGGACACAATGAAACAATTCCCATTTTCTTTTAAAAGTCTTCTTATTGGTTTATGTATCTATTTATTAATGAAACTATAACTGCCATTTTATACCTAATTAAGTAGATTCCGTTCCTCTAAAAACGGAATTCATATCTTTAAAAATGAGAGAAATATGAGACTCAGAGCTTTTGGTGTTGCATTGTTCCACACTGCTCTACGTTTGTATGTATGTGAGTTTTTGTATTGTTACTTGGGACAAGTTTCAATGGTTGTAAAGTAATTTATGCTTACTACATAAGTCAAAACTTGAAAAATTAAACTTTAGTATTTACTTACCTTTTAAAAAAAACTAAAAACCGACTTCAAAAAAGCTGCCTCTAAAAAGCAAGAAATAATATTCAAATCATTAGATATGCATTATCATTGTTATATAATAAC
The DNA here is from genome assembly GCA_943789525.1 of Agriphila geniculea. Taxonomy (NCBI): domain Eukaryota; kingdom Metazoa; phylum Arthropoda; class Insecta; order Lepidoptera; family Crambidae; genus Agriphila; species Agriphila geniculea. The sequence continues at coordinate 13,002 of CALSUK010000013.1, forward strand.
AACACGTCTATTGAAGTCGGGTGGGGCTGGAGTACAACTTCGTTTTTTTATTCTAAAAGCCCTACCCGACTTCAATATACGTGTTGTTATTATATAACAATGATAATGCATATCTAATGATTTGAATATTATTTCTTGCTTTTTAGAGGCAGGTTATTTGAAGTTGGTTTTTTGTTTTTTAAAACATTTTTTTTTATTTTTAAAACAATTTTTATTTTTTTGTTTTTAGTGTAAGTACCTTCTCTATTAGGTAGTGTAGTGTAAGTATATTATTTGGTAGAAAAATCGGCTCAGTCAAACGTGAGATATTCGCGGAGAAACATACATTCATACAGGTCAAACTGAAAGAGAACCTTCTTTTTTTGAAGTCGGTTAAAAAGACTAAAAGTACCTCTTACCCAACAAAAAGAATCATCTTATTCGGTTCATAAATAACAAAATAGTCAAGTTAGTTGATGCAAAATCATAGTGTTTTCAGGATACCTTGAAAACTACTGAACCGATTTGAAAAAAAATAAATGGGACCATTTCGCAAAAAAATTGAATCGAACAAAAAAAGAATCATCAAAATCGGTCCATAAATGTCGAAGATACGCGCGAACAACGATAAAAAAAAACATACAATTAAGGATGTAATAAAACAGATGCTTCGTTCGGAGTTATTTTATTAATAAAATACATGTAAAATAATTTTTTTTTTCTTACAAAGAGGTTATAAGAAAACTGAATTTCTTAGTGCTCATCACGGTTAGTTCAGAGCCATCACGCCTTATTAGTAAGTTTGAATAGACTAACATACACGTTACTAACATAACAAGTGATGTATAGGTACTTGGTTATTTATAAAGCTGTTGGGTTTTAAAGTAAATGGGAACGGGAACGAGAACGAAAACGGAAACGGGAACGGTACTTACCTACTAATCTCTGAACTAAACTTTTCAATAATTTATACCAATTCGAATTTAATATTTATAACTAAGACAGGACAACGTCTGTCGGGTCAGCTAGTAAAATAAATATTTGAGGGGGCTCCCATACAACAAACGTGATTTTTTAGCCGTTTTTTGGTACGGAACCCTTTGTGTGCGAGTCCGACTCGCACTTGACCGGTTTTTATTTCCTTACCCTCAAAAAATATTTTGTTACAGTAGGTAGGTAATCCTTTCTTTTTAAACTTTGCAAGAAGTAGAGTACAAGAATGTTAATGATGTCATCTCATCAATGAGACTGTAATTGACAATAATAACACATGCCTACTTCCAAATCACGCCAACAGCACTGTTAGCCTATAATCCATTAAATGAAGTAGGTACACAAATACCCTATCTGTGTAATATTTTGTGACTATTTAATTTGGTCGGATACGCGCTAACAGCGCTGTGAGCGTGATTCGGAACGCGGCCACAGTATCATCAAATGTATTTATATTCGTTCGTATACTTCTTACCTACCTACCTACTCGTTACTTCAAATGTGTCACCGAACTTCAGTACCTATGCTTAGGCGTCACTTAAGTCACTTACTTACTTTAAATTAGGCGAATTAATTTGAAGTGGGATATTGTGCTGGCTCAATACGAAATAGAGGCTACTTTTTACAAATTCTTTTACCCAAAGTCGCTCGAACGGCAAAGTACGTAGCAGCGGTGCTCGAAGTACGCAGCAAACAGCGGTGCCCCGGCTCCCACCCCCCCACCCCCCCATTTTCTTTTGTGACTTTTACAGGGTGTTGAAAAGAAAAAATAAAAAGCTGAAAATTCCATTGATGAATTTAGCACAAAACATTATGTACAACAGATACTATTGATCTAAAACATTTAACACTTATTTAACCAATTGTAATATTCTTTTGGAGTTACTAAGGTAACGCTTTAATAGTCAAATAACAGTATTCCCGTGGACAAAGATGACACAAAAAGCTCAAGTAAGTACATCGGTTACAACTTCATAATCATCATGAAAGTAAAATTTTCAACTTTAATTTTCTTTTCGTCCGATAGCGTTAAAAAAGACAAAAACCTAAATTGTTACTTATGCATCAAACCAAAATGACACAATTTCATGTATTAGGCTAAGTGAATGGTGCAGAAACTATATACGAAAAAAACAAACTTTAATATTTTTAAAAGCTAAAAACTTATCCCGATCGGTCTAAAATGCAAGTTGAAGTGTTTTTAGATACCTATTTTGAAAGACTAATACTTCAAAAAACGAAGGAAGTTCTCAGTTCGGTTGCATTCAACCGAGACCTAAATTAATGGGTGACTGATACTGATGATGATGGGTGACTGGTACTGAGTGGGCAATTATTATACCAATTATGACGTTCACATTTTTAACACGTTTTTATAAGGTTACCTACTTTCTCATTTGTTTGTTTGTATTTTGTCATCTCGATTAGGATAAAAGTCACCTTTTTACGTCCCCTAAAAAATATTGCAATATTGCATAGTCAGTAACAGTATGATAGTAGGTACGATACGTACGAGTATGTAGGCAAATCAACCCTCAACATTATGTAGTTCAACTTGAATTTTATTAGAAACAGCCTAATGATTCCTACGGACCGACGATATGGTCACCCTACACACTGATTATTCATAATAAATCATAGTAAATAAAACTTATTTCTCTAAAACGAATGAAGATATAGTGAAAATATGTTTTCGGGCCGTTTATCGTGATCAAACGGTTACGTAAACTTGCTTATTTTTAATCTTAATACAATTTTCACCAGTATTTTAGACTTAAGCGTGTGGGCCGGGGAGTCGCATGCTTTTAAAACTTTAGATCGCCATATCTTTGTCCCTGTTGCGTTACATGAGCAACAAATGTGTTTGTAGCTGTTACAATGAATATGTAACGGCTACAAATACATCAACCCAGCGGTACAGGCTCCGATTGATCTGGAATTCGACGATTTAACAAAAAACATAACCTCAAACCATGCGAATCTCCGTGCCACATGCTTTTGTCAATCATTCTGCCGGGAAGCCGGTACAATCGATTTGATATCTGAAATAAGAACGTATATCATCGGTACATTACTTCTAGGTAGTTTTAGAATGGAATTATTCAGTGGCACGGAGATTCGCATGCTCAC
>CALSUK010000014.1:0-19539 GCA_943789525.1 Agriphila geniculea
TGAAAATTTCAACTTTCTAGCAATCACGGTTCATGAGATACAGCCTGGTGACAGACAGACAGACAGACGGACAGCGGAGTCTTAGTAATAGGGTCCCGTTTTTACCCTTTGGGTACGGAACCCTAAAAATGAAGTAGGTAAGGTGAAAAATTTAATCTTCATGGTAAAAAGCTACATAGGCGTGAAAAAAAAACAAAAAATAATTCTAAACATTAAATAATATAGTCCACGCTAGCGGAAAAACGCAATTTTGCGGGCTAAAATGGATTGATAAAGATAACCATTCCGAGCGTATGAGGTGAAATATGTAGTATTATTTAACGTTTAACACAATAAAGGGCAAAGCCGGGTAACTACCTACATCCCCGGAAAAGTAGTATAAAGATTAAAATCACAAATAGGCATTTACACACAACCTACCTAAAGTAACCTAAAGTAACTTAAAAATCTGTTGCTCTATGTTGCATATTTCGTGAGCTATTGTTATTTGAATATGACCCTTACAAGTACTAAATGGTTTTTTTCGAAAATAAAATAAAAACAAAATTCCTAAAAACTAGATTTTATCATTTGATGAAATTAGTATTCAGATAATATTATCAACCTAATTTAAAATATGTTCAAAATGCTTGTAATTATGTCCATTTTCGAAAATAATCATTTTTTGGTAACGTAAGGGTCATAGTTCAAACAAAAATAACTCTCGAAATATGCAACATAGAGCAATAAATTTAAAATCATTTTGTAGATAATATTCTTGTGTATTTGAATAGTGCAAAAAAAGTGGACATTAATGTCCTAGTTTTTGAGAAATGTAATAAAAACTCAAATAAATCGCACAAATTTCGTATAAAATTTTATTTCAGTAAATTTTTATGACGTATTTAAACTAAAAATTTACATATATTATTTTTTAAATTACTAGGTGATATTATTAGCTTTCGAACAATATTTTTGTTATAACTGTAGGACTTCTAAATCCGGAGAAATTAATATTTTTCTGCAGGGTCATCTAAAATAAAAAGTAAAATTTAAAATGGCGGCCAATCCAACAGGAATGGGGATAGACCCCAACATGTGGGTGTTTTTATCGATAAAATTAGGTGTATTACACGCCTTTAAATTATCGGTAGTTCAAGACCAAAGGCACTGTATAGGTAATAACTGCACCCCGCGGTTTTAGCCGCGCAGTCTGTCGATTCTGTAAAAATTTTCGCTGCGCTCAAGAAGATCAACAAAGCGTGGAAAAGAGAAGTTAACATCATACGGACACGGTCTATGTAAAAAATTAAAAACCCTCCTGCATAAAAAGACAAGTCAACTGAAAAGATGGAAACAAGATTAAATATTAAAGGCAACATTATAACATGCAGTCGGAGGCATGCATAAAGAAGGTGACATTATGAATGATTTGAGTTATATGCCTCCGACTGCATGTTATAATGTTGCCTTTAATATTTAATCTTGTTTCCATCTTTTCAGTTGACTTGTCTTTTTATGCAGGAGGGTTTTTAATTTTTTTTTAATTTTTTTTTTTATTTATTTCTTTTTAGTTATTATTTATTACAATCATGATATACCTTTTTGAAATCCTTTTATTCAGACCTTTAATTTGACACCCCTATTGCAGTATTCTAAAAAAATTTTTTTTCCACTACGTATAATAGCACCGTGCAGCCGCCGTGTTAGTTTTTTTATAACGCCACTTTCTTAAGAACACTTGGGCTGGCAAGACAAATCTAACGATATGTTAATCATGGAAATCCGTTTAGCCGTTTAAAAGATATGAGGTAATAAAGAATATTTACATACAAACATACTTACAAGATACGCGCGAAAAACATAACCCTCTTGCAGTCGGGTAATAAAAAAGAGACAAAAGGAGCAAGTGACATGTGCTAACATTTTTTATAGTAAGAGCCCCTAGCGTCCCGCCTAGCAAATGAGCAACCACAGTTTGTTTAAAATATTTGTTAATCCTAATTAGAATTTAAAATAAAGGTATCGTGGAGCCATGGTGTCTTCTGCTCTAAGTATAATTGTGATGTGACAAAAAGAAACAATCCAAGTAATCAATCACACTTTTCACAGGTAAATAAGATATTCCTACACATTTCTTTAAAACCAAATTTCGCTACATCTATTCGTTTATCGACAAAGAAAACAGTATGGAACATAGTTTATTAATTTCCTTTGCCATATATAGTAATATTTTATGAATCTAAGTCATATTTTATGTATCCCATATAAAATGTATGCATTCGTTTTCGGATCACCTGTTTATTGACTTTGTTGTTCTTTGACATTCTATTTCTATGGTGTTTCCATTATTCTGCTATTAAATCTTCCTTTTCCCCTTTCAACCGCCGTTTCCTTTGCTGTCCTCGATATCCTGGTCCATAAAAAATTAGCGGTAATTTAACAAAATAATTATAATTATATTAATTAATACTTAAAGGTATCTTCTTCATAGATAAAAATCTAATGTAATGTTCAACAACATAGAAGTCTTTGTGTATGTTTATTTGTTTCCTATGCAGTATGCACTCCTAAACTATTCATCCACATTCCACATTCGATTAGTAATGTAATAAGTATATGTTTGGTGAATTGTTCTACTTACGACTGAAAAGGCTCCTGGCTAAAAAAATCGTAATATTGCAACGCATGCCGGGTGCAATTATGTTAAAGAATTATATAGTGTATTATCATATGATGTTAGTCTTTTGGAAAATCAGTCAGGACGTTAGTGCTGACAACAGACATTTATTTTTCTTAATCGTACAAATGCACTAAGAAGTTTTGATTCCGATATCGAAGTCAACCACCCTAAAAATAGCTTTCTACCCCTTTTCAACCCTGTTAGGGGATACATTTTAAGAAAATACGAAACACCTATTCAATTAATTTTGTGAAAGAATGTCTATGCCAAATTTCAAGTCAATCGGGCCAAGGAATCGCTTTCTCCCATACAAACTTTGCCACCCTGTTTTACGCATTTTAGACGCATCAAACAAGAAACCGGTTCCTTTATCGCAGGAGCGCGATGTCTGCCTGTTAGACGACGCGTGCTATGTTAACTTTGTATTTAATGCTGATTCAGCCATGTTATCTATTAAAGATGTGGAAATCGCTACTAACGAAGATGCTGTTTTATCTAAAGTCATTGAATTTACGTTAGCAGGTTGGCAAAACAGAGTGATAGAAAAACAATTTCGCCCTTATTATGGGTCCCGTTACGAACTGGCCGTTGAAAAGGGATGTTTAATGAGAGGTTCGAAACTAGTAATCCCAGTAAAGTATAGGCATGTTATTTTAAATGAATTACACATTGGACATTTAGGTGCCACGAAAATGAAAGTCGAGGCTCGGTCTCGTTTCTGGTGGCCCGGCATGGCGGCGGACGTCGAGCGGGCCGCCGCCTCGTGCGAGACGTGCGCGCAGTTGCGGCCCGCCCCGCCGCGCGCCCCGCTCACCGTCTGGCCGTACCCCCCTGAAGCGTGGCACAGAGTTCACTTGGATTTTTTAGGTCCGTTAAACAATAAAACGTAATTAATTGTAGTTGATGCCTATTCTAAATGGGTTAAAGTATTTGATGTCAGTTCGGGTTACAGTTCCAAGGTAGTCATCCAAAAATTGTGTGAGTTAATGGCAATATTTGGATTATTTAATACTATATGTACCGATAATGGTACATCATTTGTGTCATCAGAATTTAAGTATTTTTGTACCAGCAATGGTATTAAACATTTAACGTCCCCAGCTTATAATCCCGCAAGTAATGGGCAGGCTGAAAGCTATGTTAAGATAATTAAAAAAGCTCTTAAAGCGATTTTAATTTCTAAAGTTAAGGGCAATGATTTTAATATAAAATTAAATGAATTTTTATTTAACTACCGCAACTCCATACATTTTTCCACTAAAAAATCTCCTGCAGAGGTTCTCTTCGGGAAAAAGCTTAGATGTCGTTTGGACTTACTAAACCCGTTACCCTCCATGTCCGACACAACACTGGAAGAAACTGTAAAGGAAAGTCAGTCCTTGCAGGCTAAGCACTACAGAGGCAGGAGAAGTAAGAATTTCAATTTAAAGGACAATGTATTAGTAAAAATTTATCATAATGGAAAATCTTTTTGGACCAAAGGTATTATTACAAAAAAACTCGGTAGATCAGCGTATTTGATCCAGTTATGTGATTATGATAAACGCATAATAAAGAGACATACTAATCAAGTTCTTGAATGGGAAGGGGAAATAGAGACGGTTGTCCCACAGTCTTCATCGCCGTATGCAAGGGAGTCATCTCCGGGTTCAGCTCGCAACGAATCGGATACAGCAACAATTTCACCAGATGGTGTCATAACTGATGGCCTGTTTTTGTCCCCGCTAGACACAGGATTGAGTATGCATCCAGTGGTTGATCCTATAACCTCGCCTGTATCGGAGTCAGCAAACCTTGAGCCTTCCATATCAACGGGCTCGCTTATAACAAGTCAACCCGAGGCGTTAGGAGGACAACTTACTTCTTCGGAAGAGCGCTATGAGCCGCCTACCTTGCGACCGCGTAAACCGAAAGAATAATTAGACTCATGATGTGAATTTCTTAAACTATTGGTGGAGGGATGTTATTATAAGTGGGTAGTTTTATAACTGGCGCCGGTTATACGGCACTGAGCCGATGTAAGAGTCAGTCATTATTAGATTGTTATATAGTGAACCTGTGTTTTGCTGCTCGCCCCGATCCCCGAAACAACAAGAACATTCAGGTATTTTGTACTATGTCGATTTATTTGATGAATACAAACTCTCAGTTCATAAAGGGATGGTGATCACAAATATAAAATTAAACTGTAGAAAGGAATATTAAAATACTGAAAAGGTGCCCTACTACCCACTACTATAGTGCCGGCAATACATTTATTTTTATTATTATTTCTGTTTACATACACACATAATTAAATAATGCATTATTACATAATTACATAATTGTGTAAATTAAATAAGAAATCATCTTTAAACTAAGTATTGTTAACTACTTGATATAATAGTTGCCCACTTGTATTTTTGTCACCCATTTAGAGTTTTCACTGCTAACTTAAATTATTTATCACCCACATGTAGTCACCCGTTTCAAGTATTTTTGTAATCTACTGTTTGTTGCAATTGTTGCCCGTTTAGTTATTTTGTCGCCCAAAAAATAAACCGCTGCCCGGTTTAGTATTTAAGTATCCCATTAAAGTCGCCTTTAATTATTTCCAGACACCCAATTAATTAAATCCCTTTTATTACTTTCCTCTATGAGATGAACATAATATAGGTACTCAGATTAGGGTTTTCGGACCCGGGTACTCGGGTCGGGTATACCCGAGTATTCAAGAGAATTCGGAACCGGGTAATAATTGGTAAATAACCCGGGTACCCGGGTAATTTCTATATCAGCACTCATAATTTAAATCTGCTGTACAAAGCCCTATAACGGCAAAACCTACTTTCACAGATACCTAGGCTGTCCAATCATTGTCCTAATTCCTTGGTATTTTCAAAAGCTTATTTTATTAAAAGGACAACTAGAATGATAATAAATTAATAACTTTTATTGTTCTTTATATTAAAAATAAGTTTTTATCACTGTTTAAGATATCTGCACGATTTTTCTAAAGTATTTCAATAACCATCTGAGCAACTTTTTTAAAGAAATGCAAGTCGAAAATAGTCTAAATACCTACTTAACATCGTCTTTCCAGAGATGGATCTTTTTATGATATGTTTTTTTCGACATATATTTGTTGGAAGTACCTAGTTGTTTTTTTCTCGGTAAATTCTCCGTCTAACTAATCGAGTAAATCCTTTAAAGTGGGTGTTCTACGAATAAAACTAATCATTTTTGCCAAAGATACGTAAAGATACATACATGGGTGGAAATACGACAAAAAATACTTCCCTATACTAATACTAAGTATCTAGTCCATCAACCATTTTAATGTCCCCACTGCTGCGGCACAGGCCTTCCTTATGGGTTGATAAGGAGGACGGGCCATAACCCACCACGCGGGCCCAATGCGGATTGGTGGGTGTTAACGACTGCAAATGCAGCCGGGACCAACGGCTTAACGTGCCTTCCGAAGCACGGAGGAGCTCGAGATAATAAATTTTTGGTCACCCATCCCATGACCGAACCTTGCGAACGTTGCTTAACCTCCGCAATCGCTGGTCCAGGCGCTAAACCACTGCGCCACCGAGCTCCTCACTAAGTATCTAACTAATACTAAATACAATGTTTAAGGCTGTCCTAAGTAGGGCCAATTTCGTAGATCACATTTGATACTTCATCAATAATTATCAACGTAACCTTCTAACGGCGGGCACACAATACTTTTTTTATTAAAGGCAATTTTTTCAGTTATAAATAAGTTAATATTAATTGTTTTAAATTCACAAAAAAAGCAAATTTACGATTTAGTTTGCACAAAATACACTAATAATAAATACACTAAAGACTAAACAGATGTCAGTGTGTCATGTGATCTAAATTGGCCCTATACATTAGTTACTTTACGTAGGGAAGACGACAATTTTTATCGTTTTTCGACCCATGGGAATCGCTTTGACAAAAATGATAAGTTTTAATAGTGGAACACGCATTTAAGGCGGTTGTATGACCGAAAGTGGCGCCCTCAGAGGTTTTTATTTAATAAGTTATTAATAGTAAAAGATTTTAATAATGTTTATCGTGGAGATTTTAGGGCCCATGGTCTAGTATTTTTAGAAGGTATCACTACATGCCCTCGTAGTCATTCGTAGAAGTAGATAGCAAATGTGTCAAAAACGGCCACTTTTAGCAGTTTTTCTATCTACTTCTAGCAGTGACTACTAGGGAATGTAACGATACCGTCTAAAAATACTAGACTGTAGGCCCTAAAATCTCCACGATAAACATTATTAAAATTATGTATTAGAATTATAGTATTAAATAAAATTCACCGCGGCGCCACTTTCGCTCAGTGTACCACCTTAAGGGGATTTAAAGTTTTAAACGATTAAAATTTAACGGTGTGTATATTTAAATGAGCAAAAGACATGAAAAATGTGAATTTTTATTTGTTTTGAAGATACCCGGGTACCCGGGTATTCCCGGGTATTGAAATAAATAATATCCGATACCCGGGTATGAAAAAAGCCCGGGTACCCGAAAACCCTAACTCAGATACATAATAAGCGAATGTATGGAATAGCGAATGTGATGAAAGGCTGTTGTGTGTAATTAATATTGAGTAGAATTGCTAATAGGAAGAAACGCGTTTGTGTAAAATTGAATATTGTGGGGAAAAGAGAATGTGATCAATGGTAGTTGTGCGGAGTCCATATTGTGTAGAATCGCGCATAGGAAGAAACACGTTTGCGTAAAACTAAAGATTGTGTGGAATAGAGAATGTGATCAATGGCAGTTGTGCGGAATCCATATTGTATAGAATCTCGAATAGGTAGAAAAGAGATTGTCAAGAACGTCGATTAATTCGCCGTTGTCTATCCAGGCATAAAATTATAAGTTCAAAAATTCAGTCAGAATACTGAACATTACAATTATATAACAACTAGATTTTGCCCGCAACTTCGTCTGCCACGGATATTCGGGAAATCGATATGGAATCTTTAACCGAAATAAAAAGTATCCGTGTTTTACTACAGGCTATAACTGAATTGATCGACGTTCTTGACAATCTCTTTTCTACCTATTCGAGAATATCCGTGGCAGACAAAGTTGCGGGCAAAATCTAGTTGTTATATAATTGTAATGTTCAGTATTCTGACTGAATTTTTGAACTTATAATTTTATGCCTGGATAGACAACGGCAAATCATATAAGTACATTGCCTTAAGAAGCAGAAAACGCTAAGAAACGGGCTTACAGTGTTATGCCTCTTAGGTCCAGATATTTAACTAAAAATCTTCTTCAAATTATCCAAGATTGGTATCCTAGGCTCCCTAGGCATAGTTTTCAACAATTTTATCAAAACTAAAGCGAGTATTTTTGTGTAAACGAAACGAAGCTGAAACGGTAACAAAACAGTTTGGGTAACAATACATTTATCAGTTTTGATTAATTTCATGTGCTGCCAACTGTACATACATTTCTTTCTGCTTAACCTTAACACGACTTTGAATTTAGGGAAAAGTACCTTGAATAACAAAATTCTTAAGTTATTGTGCGATTGATTTTGGTTCAGCTGAATCAATATGAATTGCCTCGAAAATATTCTAAATTGCGTCGCTTATGAAATTATAGGTACGGGTTGCACGTGGATTTACTTAAGTTTATATCCTACTAGCGGCCGCCCGCGACTTCGTCTGCGTAGAAAGATTTTTTGCTATCCCTCGGGAACATTACTTTTTTTCATGATAAAAGGTACCCTATGTCCTTCTCTGTACCCCTAACAACGTGTATGCGAAATTTCATGATGATCGGTTCAGTAGTTGAGACGTGAAGGCGTAACAAACAAACAAACAAAAAAACAAACAAACAAACGGACTTTCGCATTTATAATATTAGTAAGGAATTTCCTTTTATATTCGATCCGTTTCCCAAAATATATCCCTGTTTTGGGATCATAGTTTCCTTAAACATCAGTTTCCTAAAATATTAAATTCTTAAAACATCAGTTTCCTAAAACATTTAGTTTTTTAAAACATTACTTAAATATCCTATCCTAAATTATACTTACTAGATTAGATTATAAATAGCTGTAAATGATTTAATGCTAAACTTTTTGACGTTAATCTATGTCCATCAGCCATTTTAATGTCCCCACTGCTGGGGCACAGGCCTTCCTTATGGGTGGATAAGAAGGACGGGCCATAACCCACCACGCGTGCCCAATGCGGATTGGTGGGTGTTAACGACTGCAAATGCAGCCGGGACCAACGGCTTAACGTGCCTTCCGAAGCATGGAGGGGCTCGAGATAATAAATTTTTGTTCACCCATCCCATGACCGACCCTTGCGAAAGTTGCTTAACCTCCGCAATCGCAGGGCCAGGCTCTAAATCACTGCGCCACCGAGCTCCTCTATAAGTACTCATAATAAAACTGTAACACACACCACAATATCTCGAAAAGTACTTATCCTAGACTAATTGGTATTTTTAAAGAAATGATAGGTCTTAATAAGATCTACATTTCAGATGACAGCTGTCAATTTAAAACAGCAATATCTCGAAAAGTATTCATCTTAGACTGATGGTGGCTTTGAAGAACTGTAAGGTCTTGGTGAGATCTTCATTTCAGATGACAGCTGTCAAACTTAAAACAGCAATATCTTGGAAAGTACTCAACCTAGACTGATGGTGTCTTTGAAGAAATGAAAGGTCTTAGCGGCGAGATATACATTTCAGACGACACCTGTCAAACTTAAAACAGCAATACCTCAGAAAGTACTAATCCTAGACTGATGGTGTCTGTGAAGAAATTAAAGGTCTTGATGAGATCTTTATTTATTTATCTGTTTACTGGTTGTTTCTTGATTTGTATCGAAAATAAATAGCTGTATAAATACATATATATTAAAGTGTACTCTTCTAGGAACCCAAATATGTGTAGTACCTATAATTTTATTTTATTTTATCTTTAACTAGCGGCCGCCCGCGACTTCGTCTGCGTGGACAGTTTTTTGCTATCCCTCGGGAACTGTATGTTTTTTCTGGATGAAAGGTACCCTATGTCCTTTTCTGTACCCGTGACAACGTGTATGCAAAATTTCATAATGATCGGTTCAGTAGTTAAGACGTGAAGGCGTAACAAACAAACAAACAAATAAACAAACAAACGGACTTTCGCATTTATAATATTAGTAAGGATTCTTAGTGTAGGAAATGAAGCGATCTTTTGTATGGAGACCCCAACATAAAATACTCAGTCGATGAAACTTTGCAGTGATGTAATATAATATGAACTAAAACCTACGTGCAAATATCTAAAAACAAAATAAATTGATTTGGATAATTAAAAAAATATGTTTTATTTAGCATACTGTAAAGTATCGTCTACTGAGGATTTTCTGTGAGGGTCCACTACCTTTCTTTTCTACACTATCTGTTCGGAATATAAATCATCATATCAGCCGCACGACACCCAGTGCTGGGTATAGGCCTCCCCTAAGGATCTCCACCAGAGGATCACCAAGGATCTCTCCAGTGGCTTCCCGCGACCTTCACCAGATCATCGATCCACCTTGTCGGGGTCCTACCCACGGAGCGTCGTCTGGTGCGCGGTCGCCATTCCAGAACCTTTCCGCCCCAACGGCCATCAGTTCTTCTCGCTATGTATCCTGCCCATTGCCACTTCAGCTGAGCAATCCTTCGAGCGATGTCGGTTACTTTAGTTCTCCTGCGGATCTCCTCGTTTCTGATTCGATCACGCAGGGAAACGCCGAGCATGTCTCTCTCCATTGCACGCTGGGTGACCTTGAGCCTCCTCATGAGACCCATAGTTAGCGACCACGTTTCACTGCCGTAAGTCATCACATCACTGGCAACACACACTGTTCATATACTTTCGTCTTGAGACACTGAGGTAAATCGAACACGAAGATTTTTCGAAGCTTCCCGAATGCTGCCCATCCGAGTTGGATTCGACGAGAGATCTATTTCTCGAAGTTGGACTTACCTAACTGGACTGCCTACTGTCCTAGGTATTGTAACGTTGTGTTTTTCGTTATAGAAAAAACAACGTTTCATTCTCATATTTATTAATATTCCATCATATTTATTTATTTACAAGTCTAAAACACAATATAATTCATTAATTTTCCTTAATCTGTATTTATTTCATACATGCGACCTCATTTCGTCCATACTCCAAATTCAAATTAACAACCTCTTTGTATAAAACTCCTTGGTATCTATGTATTTTATTTTTTATAACTTTTTAATTCATGTTCGACAACATTTAAAAATATTGAAGTATTCTACTATCCTTTACTTACACATACATTTTATATCATTCATCCTTTTCACTCTATTACTTTTTTCTTGTGTTGAATGTTTTCGTTGCGTTTCCCGCGCTTTCTTGGGAAAATTTTCACTTTTCATGGCGCGAAGCCTATTTTTGCTCCGAGCTGATATTATTTTTAAAATAAATGTTAAAAATTTGTTGATTTCTTGCAAGAGTCACATAAATTATTGTTGGGTAAGTGTTTTTAAAGACAATAAATGTTAATTTTTATAAATTTTGCACACAATTGATGAAATCGTTTGTTTTTTAGGCTTTTCATACTACTGTTCGCTTTTGGAAAGTTTTGTTGGCTCATCAAAGACGCTGTATTATACCATTTCCATGAAAATTGGATTAATAAAGGGTACGTATTTATATTATTTCAAATTATTCTTTGTATTTCTTTATCTTTATTTATTTTTTTCCTCTTACTAACTCCTTTTTTTTCCTTCGTTTCCAGGAGGGAAGAGGAGGGATTTAAAAAGATATTAAAGATTCAGCGATATAGATAGATATTAAAGATTCATTGATTAAGATTTTAAAGATTCATTGATTAAGATAATTAAGATTCATCGATATAGATAGATATTATTAAGATTCACTAATTCACTAATGCGCTAATTCCCTAATTGCCTGATTAATAATAATTAATAGATTTCATTCGATATTCTATTATTTACATTCAGTCACTGTTTTTATAAATTTGATCTACGATTTGATCTGCGACTGTCATCAATCTGCGAAGTTCTACAGCTTCAGTCCTGATCCCCTGAAGATTTTTCGTCTGCATCAAGTAAGGGCGTTCTAATTTTTATCCGACTGCAAGAGGGTTATGTTTTTTATGACTTTTATTTGGCAAGAAATACTGCAACTTCGGTGCGACGACGACGGTATTAAATCGAACCTTTATGACCACGATTTTCTAGTAAATAACTTTAATTACTCCAACTAAATAATCTTCCATAGTATTTATTATTTTAAGAGAGCAAAAGATTAGGTACCCACCCCATTCATTTGTTTTACATGGATAAGTAATAAACATTTTATCCATTTGTTCATGAAGTAACTTTAATTAATAATTTGATGCCTAATGGTTTTAATTTGTTTCGAAGTTAATAAGATAAACTATTGTTTCCTACCTATTAACGACTTATAGCTGTTAAGATCTGTTTATTGTTAAATACTTAATTTTGATCCTTAAATACATGTACATGGTTAGTTTTTTTATTATACCTACTTATACATCTAAAAACTCATTCTTTTATTCATAAATATTAAATCTGCTCACTCTATTCCCTGCCTTTAGCCGGGCCAGGGAAAGAGGTTGACAGTATACGTAATGGTCAACAACTTCAAGTGTAGTGTTCCCAACATGAACTGGAGCGGGCACAACATTGGTATTCGACATGATTTTCGTCTTATCCATGTTCATCTTAAGACCCACTCTTTGGGAAAACACAAAAACACGATCGCAAATGTCAAAGTCACCTGCCGAAAGAGACTCACTGCACTCGAGATGTATCCGATACAACTCACTCTGAACTTGATCCAGTTGGTACCTGCAATTACGCATCACTTTCCGTAATAGTTTTACACTCGCACTTCGTAAAACGTTCGCGGAACCGTAAATGTCACTGCGGGGCTTTATTCTTACACACACTGGAATAACGTCCGCGTCACGGCACTTCACTAGAAAGATTAGTGATTCTTTTAAACATTCACACTTTTTCCGCACACTTCAAGGTCTTTTATTAATTTTGCTGTATCCGGCCCGTACCGGCTAACAATATATTGTTTTAAATTTCCATGGTTATTAACATTATTTAAATATACTGTATCGGGATTTTCACCATGTACCTTTTTATTTTTGAGACTCCTATATTTCGGCGCAGTTGCATGCGCCATGATCACGGAAGAACTGTCGGTTGTCACGTGCGGGTAGATGTTATTGGCAGACGAATCGGTCTACCCTCCGTCTAGTTCTTTTATTACGGTCGGTACCGGTACCATTGTCTGCAAGCTCACTATTCACTCGAATCTGTTCTCGACACACGACACTCACTGTATCTTTACGCTGAACGGCACTTTTTTTATTTTTGTTGTTTTGACACAGCCGGACTACTGGATTCCAGACACTCGACAATTTAAACCCATCATCCCGTAAAGATGCAGTGAGTGTCGTGTGTCGAGAACAGATTCGAGTGAATAGTGAGCTTGCAGACAATGGTACCGGTACCGACCGTAATAAAAGAACTAGACGGAGGGTAGACCGATTCGTCTGCCAATAACATCTACCCGCACGTGACAACCGACAGTTCTTCCGTGATCATGGCGCATGCAACTGCGCCGAAATATAGGAGTCTCAAAAATAAAAAGGTACATGGTGAAAATCCCGATACAGTATATTTAAATAATGTTAATAACCATGGAAATTTAAAACAATATATTGTTAGCCGGTACGGGCCGGATACAGCAAAATTAATAAAAGACCTTGAACGTGTGCGGAAAAAGTGTGAATGTTTAAAAGAATCACTAATCTTTCTAGTGAAGTGCCGTGACGCGGACGTTATTCCAGTGTGTGTAAGAATAAAGCCCCGCAGTGACATTTACGGTTCCGCGAACGTTTTACGAAGTGCGAGTGTAAAACTATTACGGAAAGTGATACGTAATTGCAGGTACCAACTGGATCAAGTTCAGAGTGAGTTGTATCGGATACATCTCGAGTGCAGTGAGTCTCTTTCGGCAGGTGACTTTGACATTTGCGATCGTGTTACCTATTTACAAGCCCAGCGGATAAGAGAACTACGTGCTGTGAAACAACATCGTAAATTCGAGTTACTTGAGCAAAAACAGAAGTTGGTTACCCCCTACCATGAAAACTCACCCCAAACACGAACGGTGGTAAACATGTCAAATGTAGACTTGTCTGACGCTGCACTGTCCGTTCTCGAAAGAGGGATGAATTTCGCCATCACACCTAGGCACATTCCCTACGAGGATGTAATTGGATCGGTCGAGGAAGGTATCAGACGTAACAAAATACCATCAATTGATGCGGACACCCTGAGACAAGACATTGCCGTGACATTACGTCATGCAAAACCACCACAGGCGAACGTTACAGCTTCGGAGTTGTCTGCACTTAACGAACTACGGAGAGATCAAACCATAATAGTGTTAAAAGCAGACAAAGGGAATGCAACCGTAGTACTGAACACATCCGAGTATGACAATAAGATCCTAGAGCTACTCAGTGATGACAAAACATACAAAAAGGTAATTTACAACCCAACAGCGAGAACGGATCGAAGCACACGCACGCTGATTATGGAATGCTCTCACGCAATAGACGATGATATTGTCAAACATCTGTTATGCCCCAGGAACGTCCAGCCTCCTAAATTATACGGTTTGCCTAAAGTACATAAGCAAAACGTGCCATTACGGCCTATTGTGAGTCAAATAGGTTCACCTACGTATGAATTGGCGAAGCATGTCTCGAATGTACTACAGCCGTTAGCAGGACAAACGTCGTCATACGTTAAGGACTCCCGTCATCTCGTTGACATTCTGTCGCATAACAAGGTCGAGGAGAATGAGTTGATGGTCAGTTTTGACGTAGAATCGCTCTTCACCAATGTGCCAGTGGCGGAGTGTCTCGAAATTATAAAGGTCAAGTTACATAACAACGATATCCCGATGGAATACGCCAGATTGTTGGATCACTGCTTGTCGAAGAATTACTTCATTTATAATGGTCAGTACTACCTTCAAGTAGATGGAGTGGCTATAGGCAGTCCAGTAGCTCCAGTGGTAGCCAACCTCTGGATGGAACATTTTGAAGAACAAGCCCTCGCGACTGCGCCTGCCGAGATAAAACTATGGAAAAGGTACGTTGATGATGTTCTTTGCATAATGAAGGAAAACAAACAGGATGTTGAAGGTTATCTGGCATATTTAAACAACATTCATCCAAAAATTAAACTAACCTGTGAGATAGAGGCAGAGAGAAGCTTAGCATTCCTAGATGTCAAGATTAAGGTGCGCGCTGACGGTACACTCAGCCACTCTGTATACAGAAAACCCACACACACAGATCGTTACCTCAAAGCTACCTCGCATCATCATCCTAGGCATCTAAACTCTGTAGTGGCATCACTAACAAACCGTGCATATGATCTTTGTGATGATGAACACCTAGACAAAGAGTTACAACACGTGCGGCATGTCCTGCAGAGCAATGGATATTCAGGAAAGCTTCCACCTAGACACATGAAAAAGCACCAGTTACAGAGGCAGGAAGAATAAAAACTATCTTCACTCCTTTAAAAAAGGTATCGCAATGTCTACGGTCCCCGAAAGACTGTTTTCCTTTGGAGAAACCTGGTGTTTATAAGATCGACTGCAGTTGTGGTAGTTCATATATCGGCCAAACTAAACGCACAATAGCATGCCGTATAAAGGAACACATAAAAGCGGTCAAAAACAACGATACGCAAAAATCGGCCATCGCTGAACATTTAATTCATTCGGACACAAATCACTGGATCGAGTTACATAACCCTCAGATCATCTCCACAGAACGCCACTACATACCAAGAATGGTCAGGGAAGCGATTGAAATTACCAAATACAAAAATTTCAATCGTGATGATGGGTTTAAATTGTCGAGTGTCTGGAATCCAGTAGTCCGGCTGTGTCAAAACAACAAAATTAAAAAAAGTGCCGTTCAGCGTAAAGATACAGTGAGTGTCGTGTGTCGAGAACAGATTCGAGTGAATAGTGAGCTTGCAGACAATGGTACCGGTACCGACCGTAATAAAAGAACTAGACGGAGGGTAGACCGATTCGTCTGCCAATAACATCTACCCGCACGTGACAACCGACAGTTCTTCCGTGATCATGGCGCATGCAACTGCGCCGAAATATAGGAGTCTCAAAAATAAAAAGGTACATGGTGAAAATCCCGATACAGTATATTTAAATAATTATTATAAATTAATTACAAAATGTTATTTTATACAAAGTTATATTTTCTATCAATAATTATTTCATTATTTTTAGCATTTTTTTTGGCAATCAGTTGTTTATACTGTTGGTAAAGTACACCGGAAGTGATCAATTAATTACAAAATGTTATTTTATACAAAGTTATATTTTCTATCAAAAATTATTCCATTATTATTAAGCATTCTTTAAGCATATCAAAAGATTTGTTACTGTCTAATGTATTCAGTTGTTTATAGTTAATAAATAACACCGGAAGTGATAAATTAATTACAAAATGGTATTTTATAAAAAGTTATAATTTCTACTAATAATTAATGTATTATTTTTTGAATTATTTAAGTGTATCAAATGATTTTTAATTGTCTAATTTAAGTTAACAGTTGTTCATTTGAAATGTACAGTTGCCACCACTTGTTTGTCAGCCTATAAAAGGCGCACAAGCATCGGCAGCGGGGCAATTCAAGTCGAACTTCGGTCGAGACAACATCTCCCAATAAATATTCTGCTCACAACTTCGAGTTTTACTTTCGTGAGGAATGGCAACTCTAACATCTATGCCATTCTCAAGGGCTTCGAAGCGGTTCTGAAGTTCAAGTTGAAAGGTTTCGAGGTTTTGGATATGGGCCCAGCTCATCACCGCATCTTTCCCCCAACTTTGCATTGAAGTCCCCCGTCACAACAGTGTAATGGGTTTTGTAGCTATGCATGGCTTTAGAGATCTCCTCATACAGAGCCTCCACTTCGTCATCTTGGTGCGTCGAGGTCGGAGCGTAAACCTGTATAACATTCAACGAATACCGTTTGGATAATCTGAGTATAAGGTACGCTACCCTGGTCAACATACTTCCCATGGTAATCACGCTGTTGACAAGGGACTTGTGGACGATAAACCCGACACCACCTATGGACTGTTGGTCACCCTCCCGGTAGTATAGCAAGTTACCGGAATTGAGGATTATCGAGTCCTCTCCCTCTCTTCGGACTTCAGATAACCCAATGATGTCCCAGTGTAGCTTGCTAATAACTTCTTAGCTTGCTAATAACTTCTTCCAACTCGGTAAACTTTGTGTCGGTCCTCAGTGTGCGCGTGGAATAGCGGGGCTGCCGGGGACTGGGGGCCGAGTTTTTTGTATATCCATTCATGTAAGGGGTTTTGCCATTATCGCCTCGCTTGGCAGGCGGGTTGGCGATCCCAGTAGGCCAAGGTTTTTTTGGAGACGCTGCTGCCCGTCTCCTGATGGCTGTGTTTAGTCGCATTTTACGACACCCACGGGATGAGAGGGGGTAGTGATATTCTAAGCCGGCACATACACGGCCTTTATCGGTAACATGAATTAAACAGACAGGTAAGTTATTAATTTCGTTTTTGGTAAGCTTCGTTTTTTTCAATGATCTGATAATGCATTTCACAATAATACACATATTTTTAAAACACGACTTACAGACAGACAATCGATTTAAAGAGACCTATTCAAATTATCAGAAAAACATATTTTTTTTTAATATTAGGAATGTATGTTTGACGTCAGAACTATAAATAACAGTGGTAAAGGCTGAATAAACATCAATATAATTCAAATGGTGTTAAGTAAATACAGGGTGGGTATATAAAGATATTTGGCTGTAACTTACAGCATTCTGTTACGGGAACTCAAAATCATTCAAGATGAAATTCACTCTGATTCTTTTCTTCATCGCAGCTCTGGTGAGTATATTTTTGATTTATCAACATTGATTTGCTTCTGAAATAGTGGTTACATCATCCAAAAAATGTGTGATCGCGCCTTCATACACTGGATGGTAGGCTACAAACGGGCTGCATTAGAACTGCCAGCCAGTGTCAAAATTGTAGTTTGAATGTAGTTTTGTGCGGTTAACATAATTGCATCAAAACCGCAAGCTAACTGCGCAGTCCACTGGCATTGGCGTGGATTTCTAGCCGTTTTAATACCGTGCAGTTAGCCTGCAGCCAGAGTGCAGCAGTCGTTATAACTGCACGCCGTCTGCATACGGGCTGTGCTACCGCTCAAAAACTGGACAGCCCGTCTGGTATGAAGACGTAGACGATTACAGGCGCACGCGATTGTGTTGGAACCGTTGGAAGCATGTGAATCATCGCCTCATCACCGATGAACGATAATTACCGGCGAGCGTCCTTGTGCACACTAATCGCGTTTGTTGGGAGGGCCCTTTAGATCCAAAAGGCCTTGTTTGTATAAAATACTAATAAAAAAAAATACGTTTTGCACTAGATCAATTAGTTTATTAGTATTGTATATAAATAGCTTGTGAAAACTAAAATCTGAAATTTAAAAACTATATGTTGTTTTGTTAAAAACCAGATCACTTAGTTTATTAGTATTGTATATAAATAGCTTGTGAATACTAAAATCTTTTTTTTTTAATTAATAATAATTTAACCGCCTCTGTGGTCTAGTGGTTCGCCCACCCGTGTAAGACGCAGAGGTCCCGGGTTCGATTCCCAGGGGGGTACAATTTGTACTCGGTTTGGTTGGTGGTAGGGCTTATTTCAAGTCCGCCTGGCTAGCTACCACCGTCTTACCTAAGTCTGACGCCATAACAACAATTTAAAAATTGTTGTGTTCCGGCAGTTAGAGGTAAGATAGCCAGTATTCCGGGTGTAGTGCGCTTCCACCTTCGGCCTTATCGTCACTTAACATCAGGTGAGATGAAGGCCAGGCACTACCCCGTTGTGTAAAAAAAAACTGAAATTTAAAAATTATATGTTGTTTCGTCATAAGCAATAATTCTCAAAATATCTGGAAAACATATTTCAATTGAATGTCGAGATAATTCCTAACAATGATGAAATAACGCTGGTTTGCAGCGTAAAGGCTGGTTTACATTATCTTAGTCTTTAGTAGAGTGCTTTAGGAGAGTGCTTTAGTGGAAACATGTAAACGGTCGTCTTATGACTAAAGAGAGTAACGTTCTAGTAGCGTTTCTACTCGCTTTCCAGTAGCACCCCCTGCGCGCCCGCTCACCCCCCGCGCGATATTTTACTCGCACTCGCACTGGAAGCATTTTAGTAGCGTCTTTAGTAGAGTGCATTTGCCGGTGAACGCGTGACGTGTAATTGAATTAAATAATAGGTATTAGGTATGGCGAAAATGACACTCTACTGGAAGCGTGTAAACGGTCACTGGAAAGGCACCAAAACTACTAAAGCACTCGCATTCGAATCTACTCGCACGCTACTAAGCACTCTACTAAATACTAAGATAATGTAAACCAGCCTTAAGAGTGGGATATAGTATAATATATTCAACAATGCCACTAGTAATCTCTGTAGCTCAGTGGTCAAAGCATTGACAGTGCATGAGTAAATATTTACTCTCATCAGACTCGCACTCGAGTCATAATTTTTAGGGTTCCGTACCAAAATGGTAAAAAAGGAACCCTTATGGTGTGACTCAGTCTGTCTGTCTGTCACAGCTGGATATGTCGAGAACTTTTAATGGTATCAACTTCAAATTTGGAATAGTTTAAGATGACATTTGCTCAACTATATTGCAAATAAGAA